>ML769929.1:6514-26712 GCA_009733575.1 Gymnopus androsaceus JB14
TCCAGATGTCCCCTTATTGTCAGAAGTTGACCTAAGAGCAAGGTGGGCCAGTAGAACTCTGTGGCGACAACAAGGGTGCAAACAGCCTGGCGGTAGAAGTGAACAGATGCTCTGATCAAACATATCGATGTCCGACACCACACATTAGGGAAAAGGTGGAAGTGGAGATATCATGGTGAAGAATATCCATCGAGAACGCGACCTGTTCACTAAAACCACTAGCAAGGCCAACACATTCGAAGCTGGTCAATCTCCTCGGACTGGATCGTATGGAGTAGGGGGGGTGTTGGAGTAAGTACTCCGTACGAGACATACACTTTGACTTTCCATTTCTTGCAACGTATATAGATTTTCCTTATCTTTTCTTCCGCTTGCTTTACCTATGCAAATGATCAACATATATACTAGGCTACATTTTTTACCTCCCTCAGTTGTACCGTCACCTAATGTCCAACTGAGGTGAGAGTTTTACTTACCCAAGGATAGTTTTCCCATACTTACATATTCCCGTTTAGATTATATTCGCTAACAGGTAGTGTACCAGTTGTACCGTCACCTAACGTCCAACTGGAGATTATATTCGCTAACAGTATATTCCATTAGTTCATGGAATCCATGGACTAGTCAATGTACTAGTTCATGGATTCCATGGAGTAGTAAAATGTACAGTTCATGATTCCATGGAGTAGTATATTCAATAGCTGATGGAATCCATGGACTAGTAAATGTACTAGTTCATGGATTCCATGGAGTAGATATTCATTAGTTCATGGAATCCATGGACTAGTCAATGTACTAGTTCATGGATTCCATGGAGTAGTATATCCATTAGTTCATGGATTCCATGGACTAGTCAAGTAATAGTTCGTGGAATCCATGGACTAGTCAATGTACTAGTTCATGGATTCCATGGACTAGTAAATACATTAGTTCATGGAATCCATGGACTACTAAATGCACTAGTTCATGGATTCCATAGACTACTATTAAAAGTCATGTACAGGCTGCAAACCCATCCTATGAATATTTTTCATTATTTTTCATGATTTTTTCACTAATTATGGCACCTCATGTCCGACTTTTGTCATGTGATACATGTGACACCATCACACTACTTATACAGTTTACCTTATCTCTAGGTCTCCTTCTGGGATCCATCCTCATAGTAATCAAAAGCTTAATTTATAGTTTGTGTGACAGTGTCACATGAGTGCTGATGGGATCAGCAGTGGTAGGTTGCTTGGTGTAGATGACAAAGTCATCACTGTAATGATCAATCACTATTTCAAAAATTTCAATTCACACTGTGTGACAGTGTCACATGATTGCTGATGGGATCACTAGGGGTGGGTTGTCAGATGACTAGATGAGACCATCATCACTCTCACTATCAATACCTATTTGGTTGCCAATACTAAGGAGACATGGAATCCAGGATATCTGGAATCCAGAGGTGCCAGAGGTCCTGGCACCCTGGATATCCTGTGGATTTACTTCATATTAGATACTGGATTGTTACACTTTGGCCTTTCTAACATGATATAAATTGTGGTAGCCTGAAGTGCAGGATGCTGTATGCACAAAGATCTAAACAGTTTCAAGGGAGGGAATACCAAGATGATGGCAGCATGGAAGAAGCTCGGACTCAAAGAACCCATTTGCTTGGTGAATAAGGCAAATGCCAAGCTGCTCCAGAAGGTTATTGATCCAGGGGCAAACTTTGATAAGCTATTGGAGGTGCAGCAGCAGGCATTTGTTGACTTGGCAAAGGAAGGCGTAAAGGCTATGGATTTAGCAGGTGCATTATTCAACAACAAGGATGACAAGAAGGGACAGGGAGACATACACGTTGATTACTTCAAACAACATCTTGGCAAAAACCATCCTCATTTTCCCCAGACAAATAACACGCGCTTTGGGAGCCATGGTCTGGCTGCTGCAGAAGTCGTTAAACACCTCAAGCTTTACTGACAATTCCTGAAAGAAGACATACCGTATAGCAAAAATAACCCAACGCAAACCAACATCGAAGTGAATCTTGACCCAGCACTGAACAATATGGCTACAGTTACAGAGCTCTGCGCAATGACACTATATACCAATGTCATTTCTCAGCCTTACCTATGCGTTGTCCGTGGTGAGGGTGTCAATGCCCTCGATCTTGGCCTTTTACATTCTGAAGTAAAATCCCACATCCAGAAAATCCTTGATGACCCAGATTTGCTGTTCAGAGAAGATATATTGCATGAGATGGCAAGTCTGGACAGAAAGGAATGGGAGGATAAGGATGCCATGAAAGCTGTCCAAGAACTGGCTCCAAATCTTCCTCACCTTCAGGATATCAGTCTCACATTCTTTCGAGGTTCTCTTGCTACATGGACCCATTTCTCTTCCGAGTTTGCTCCTGGTGGTCTTATTGATGAGGCGACTCCGGCTGAAAAGTGGTTAGCATGGATGCCAGCAACAAACGACGTGAACAAGGGGATTCTAGGCTATTATAGGGTTACCATGCATGGAAAGCCAATGTTGACATTGCATCAGTTCAATGCACAAGCAATGTACCAATGGAATGACACACTGTCATTGCACAAGCAATGTACCAATGGAATGACACACTGTCATTCATGGATGCACTGTTTGAGGAAGAAGATCACCAGTTTATTTGAAAAGTAGCAAGGGAGGTCAATAGTAGTGGACTGGAGGCAAAGCATAGAGAGGCTCAGGTCACATTTTGTTGTTGTGTCGCAGAGATGAACATGAAGAAAGCAGAGGATAAACAGCACAGGGCTGTGGAGTTACAGGAAAAACTCAAGAACATTCTGATGATTCTTGATATTTCTGAGATTGATGCTAAACCTTGGGCAGATATTGACAAAAAGGGTAGTGGGAGGTGGACAGCTCATCTGTACAACTTGCAATTGGATGCTCTATGTTTCTGGTCTGTTCCCTTACCCAAAAAGAAAGATCTTACATGCATTCCCCAGAAGCAAGATGCGTTGATTGCAGGATTTGGATTGTACCTGGAACGGCTTGAGGAGTTAGGTAGGTGATGGCCGGAGTCACTGGAGAACAGTGCAACAGTGGAGGGAGGACTTGGAGTGGTTGAGGATGCAGTGGATAGAGATGAGATTGAGGTAGACTAATCATTTAAAATAATGTAAAGTAGTGAAGTATAATATCTATGATCAGATCTAATTACCTTGCAATACTTTTACAATGCTCTGGAACAAAAATAGCATGTACAATAAGTATACAACGCAAGGGACAAGGTGCAGACATGTTTTTCAGTGGCTGTGCTGATTACTAAGGAGCTGGCACTTTGCTGCAATTGCCCACCCCCAAATACTGTACCTTTATGTAGGGGTGCAACGGTCACGTGTACGTCACAGTCCGAATCTCAGCAACAAGGCCAATATTGACCGTGACACAGGCAACCATCAGAATGTCACTTGATGGATTGGTTAGTACTGCCAAGGGCAAAGATGTGTGGAATCATGATGATAATGGTGATTTATGGTCAGAAACGGGTGCTTTACCTTTAGAATAATAATATTTAATGTACTTATGTAGAGCCTGAATATATATTCGGATTTTTTTCCCCAATTTTTTCGATGTCACGGTCCAAACCTAAGAAATCAACCCCGAATTTGACCATGACATCACGGTGTTTGGGCACCACAATGGAGCCTCCATGATGTGTAACATTGCACTCCTACATAGAGGTACAGTACTCAATATAACTGCATCCTTAACCCATTGACAGACATCCACAACAACGCATATAACAGTTCGATAATATTCCCCATCTTGAATTGGACTACCGCAGGGGCTAGAGGTTACATTGACACCGAAAGCCGGTTAAAAATGGAAAAAAGAAAAACAATAGATTTAATTAAAAGCCCAAGAACAAATTTCAGGAACCTAACAAATGCGTTTAAGTGACAGGAAAACGGAAATTTTAGGCGCCAGCCGGGGCGCCCAATTCCTGGCGCTTGCGACTGACACCTGGGCTGGGTCCAAATTTTGGCGGTTGCAAAAGATAATACAAAACGGCTTGTAATTGATATAGTTTTGGCGCCAGATTTAGTCCATTTGATAAACCATATTTGGCTAATCCAAAACTTTATGCGAAAGACATTCTTTTGCCCAGATAAATACAAGGCAAGCTAATGTCTTTCGCAGCTGTAAAATAGTAGTCATGGTGATTTGTATTAGTTGCTAGGCCTACCATTTTGCAGCTGCGAAAGATGTTAGCTTGCATTGTATTTTTCTGGGGCAAAAGATTGTCTTTCGCATGAAGTTTTGGAGTAGCTAAATATGGTTTATCAAATTCACTAAATCCGGCGCCAAATCTAATCAATTACAAGCCATTTCGCATTATATTTTGCAACCGCCAAAATTTGGACCCAGCCCAGTGTGAACGATTTCCTCCCTCCCGCGCATTGCTCGTCCAATCGACCTCTAAATCACTTTTTATTTGTGGAAATCCTAGCTCTTTTCTAGTGGTTGTTGAGCAGCGTTTCAAATGCTAATCAGACAACGAGAAGTGAGTCTCCTGTTGTCATACTAGTAACTACCTATGATATATCTGATCTTGCTGAATGACTATTAGTATCCGGAATCAGGATACCTCCTCTTCTTCTCCCGCGATCCATGATCCCAGTTCTACCCACTCAAAAAGCTATCATACGCTATCGCACGGAATAATATTCGAAGCTCATGACCGCAATATATCAAGCTTTTGCATTCTCGAATGAGAATTCGACCATCACATTCTCAAGTGCTACTAAGATCTATTACCATGCCAGTGACCAGCTGATGAGGCATTGATGAATCGTACCTAATAGCGTAGGCTCTGAATTTACTTCAGACTATCGTTTCGTCAGATCCTGTTTTCACTCCACTCAAAGCTCTTTTTTTGCAGGCAAGATCCTGCCCATGTCTACTCCGACAATTTCTGCTAGAGGTGTTACTGCTGTGGCTTCCGCTTCAGCTGGGAGTTCTGGAGGTGCCACTGCTGTAGCTGAGAATGGGGGTCATGGACATGCTACTGCTGTAGCTGCGGCTGGTGGTTCTGGAGCTGTAGCCACCGCAGGTGTCTCTGATGGCAAAGGCTCTGTTAACGGAGTCACTAGTGATACTATCTCTCTGCAACAGACTAGCACCTCGAGTACCGCAAGCTCTCAAACTAGGTTTGTTTTCCTCACACATCACCATCGGATTCCTCATCTTCAGCTGTTAGTAGTATTCCAAGCTCTTCTACGACGGACTCAGCTTCAGATGAAAATACAAGGTTCGATCAATCATTTGCAGTGTCATTGCTCTAACCATATGTTCTTTTAATAGCCTTCTCAACCCCACATTAGCATCAACTTTCGCTGGAAATACAAGGCATGTTTCTTTCAATAATTGGTGTACAGGACTGTTTCTCATCAATTGCAATCATAATGCCGGCTCTAGTACTACTAGTGTAAACTCCATGGTAGTGACTCCATTTTCAACAGTAAAATCCAGGTTTGTCGCTCTGAGCAGATATATTAGTTGGGTTAGATTCGACTGATTGTTCGAAGTACTAGCTCCCCATCATCTACTTCCACTGCTCCAAAAAGGAACTGCAATCAAGCGGCAGTTAATCGAGGGGAAAGTGTGGTTCGGTCGTTGATTGCACCCTTTACGGGCAATTGCGAACATTTGATTATATTCATCCTGCCCGCCGCCCGCGTCGACGTCGACTACAATGTTTAAAGCCCATCACAACCTTTGGAAGGAAAAAGGTCCCCAAAGTGCGGAAACGCGGTCTTTTCTTTTCATTTAATCGGAGAAGCATCGGGCGATTTGGCGTTATCATTCTTTTGCGGAACTTTGGACCCACCAGCCTTTTTCAAGTTCTGCGCCTGCTATTTTTCTTAAACCGGAAAATCATCTGGGACAAATCGGTGGAAACAGCTAAGAATCGGCCGAAGAGAAATGGATGTTCGATTCTCAAGTGGCGCATCGTTTGCAGGGAAACTCGGAATGCGGAGATGAAGGACTAAACAATTGTTTCGCGTTGAATGGAACATATGCCAACATTCCTTGAAAAGCTTCGGACGGAAGTCGGGGGAGGAACCTCCGATGTATATTAACCGGTTTCATTAGGAAACATTTAAAAACAAAAATTAACATTGGTTTCATTGTTTTTCCTTGTTTTCCGTTTTCTTCCTCGTTTCTTCGCTGGAAAGGCTAAAATCTGATTAAGGGGATCGCTAAGGCTGTTTAACGCCCAATTGCGCTTTCCGGCACCTGTTTTTTTTTCTTTTGTTCTTTGTCTTCCATTACTTTTATTATGATTTTTTGGCAGACTACAACGGCTGGAAGCAAAAGCAGTCTGCTCTCAACAAATTTTCTTAAGAGAACCCAGCTGAAGGCAAAGCAAAACCTCCCGCAGAGTGCAATTGCCCCCCAAATTGCTCCGATTTTGCATTGATTAACTTAGAAGTTGATGTTTTAAATTTTTTTCCGGTTTGATTTCTTTTCTTCCTCTGAACTTTAAAAATGTTGGAAAAAACTTTGAAGGCGAAAGCGCAAAGCTGGAAAACCATCCTTTCCCTCCCGCGCATTTTTGTAAAAAACCGCTTCCTCTCCCAAAAAGTTGCTTGTCCAACGGACCCCTTACACAAATGTTTTCTTTGAAATGGCAAATGTTAATTGATTTTTAAATCTTTTTTTTTTCTTTCTTTCTCGCCCAAGGGCCTTCCCTCTAACCCACTTTGCCCAAACCAGACTGCAATTCCCAATCACTTGAAATTTCTTGACTCCTTTCTTTAATTGATTTGCTTTGAAGCAGCGTTTTCAAATTACTAATTAGGACAAAAAGTTCTTCTTTCGCAGAAAGTTAGGTCTTTTGCCGCTTTTCATACTTACAATGATAATATCCTGCTCTTAGCTGAATAAATATAGCATTCCGGAATTTCAGGAACAACCTCCGTCTTCTTTCTTTCCCGTTGAGGATTTGCTGGAGCCTCTATTAGGGCTTTTTCTTTGAAACCATTTTAACTGTGATGGAAAACCCCATGGTTCTTCAGTCCTCCCCAAAAGAAATGTCGAGGAACTTTATTCGCTGACGGTTTAAAAAAAAGCTTTACGCAAATCGCGCCGCGAATTGAATATTATTTCGAAGCTCCGACATCAAAAATATCTTCAAAGGGCTTTTGCATTTCTCGAATGAGAATTCTTTCTCCTCTTTGGCTCTTCAAACCGTTTCCCACGTTTTCTCAAGTGCCATTCGAATCTATTCACCATTGCCAGTCCACCAGTGACGAAAGCAATCGATGAAATCATAATTTTTAATAGCAAAAATGGGAACCACAGTTAAGGCTCTTAAATTGGAACTTTTTCAGAACTTTGTCAAAAGCTTGTCAGATTCCTGGTCTTATTTCCCCTGTTTTCAACCCCACTCGCAAAACCTCTATTTTTTGCAAGCCAGGAATTCTCCTGCCATTAATGCGTATTTTCTGCTAAGCAGGTTGTTGGACTGCTTGTGGCTTTCCCGCTTTCGGGCTTGAGAATGAAAGCCGCTACTTGCAGGTCTGGTCTGGATGTAATGGCGATGGTTAAATGGAAGACGAAGGGTAATGAAATGAATGGTAATTGCGACTAAAGGGTAATTGACGATGTTAATTGGGCGATGGTTAAAAAAAAGGGGTTTTTCAGTTTGCATTACTAGCGCCCTTCGAAGCCAACTTGCCAAGCTCTCAAAAAACTAAGGTTTTGTTTCCTCAAAAAAACAATTTACTGTTGGCATTTCCTCATCTTCCGCTTTTTGCTTAAGTATTGCCTCTTTGAATTCCTTTTTATGAACGCGGCTTCAGCTTTTTTTTTCAAAAATGAAAAAACCCACAAGGTTCGGATTTTCAATCTTGCCAGTAATCAATTTCCTGTTAAAAACCCACATTTAATTTTCTTTTGGCTAGCCCTCTCAAAAAAAGCCCATTAACATTCAACTTCCGCTGCGGAAGCGTTTACAAGGCAAGGGTTTTTCGGTAATTCATTTTTGGGCAGGAAAAAGTTTCTCATCAATTTACACCTCGTAGTGCAAGCTCGAAAATGATACCTCGAGGTTATTCAAATTGCTTTTCCATTGCCAAGTGACTTTCCATTTCTTCAACAAGCAAAAGCCAGGCGTTTGTTTGCTTTTCTGAAGCCAAAGAAATATATTTGAATTTGGGTCAGATTCAAACCTGAATTTTGTTCAAAAAACTTTATTTAAGGGGCTTTCCCTCGTTCATTCTTAACTTTTCCAACTTTCTTCCAAAAAAAAAGACTGCATCAAGCCGGACAAGTTATTCGGAGGGAAATGTTAGCCGGGGTCGTTTGATTGCGCTAAACTGGCAAAACTGGGAATATGTTATTTTTACTCATCCTGCGGCCGCTGTCGAACGTCGAAATACGCTTGTAAAAAAGCAAAATCACAACCCTTTGGAAGGAAGCCCAAGTTGCGGGAAGGTCTTCTTTCATTTATCGGAGAAGCATCGCAATGAATTTATCATTCTTTTTGCAAAGCCAGTGCGGAAACTCGGGCACCAACCTTCTTTTTACCGGAATCATCTGGACAATTCGGTCGGAAAAACCAGCTAAAGAAAAATTGCCCTGAAAGGAACGATGATCTCGATTTCCTCAAAAGTTGCAAATCTTGCAGCACTCGAATGCGCGGAAAATGGGACTACATAATTGTTTCGGTTGATGCGAACATTAATGCAACATCTTGAAAGGGCTCAAGGAAATGGACGGTCAGGAGGAGGCACCTCCGATGTACTATTACCATCATAGACGTTACAATTCTCCTCGTTTTCTCTTGCTTGGGAATTAATAAATTTAGGCACCCCAATTATTGGCTTTACCGACGCGCCTGCTTTTCTCGTTCTTTTCCCAGTAATCAAATTATGGAAAAAATAAGGTGTTTTTTCAGCAAAGCTTAACTATGGCTGGGAAGGAGCAAGTTAGCCTTTGCTCTCCACAAAATGCCTTGTGAGAGAATCGAGGTTTCAAAAAGGCAGCCCCCTCCCTGCGCCCAGTGGCATTGCCCCAATTGGGCCCTCCGATTTCGATTGATTTATCTCTAGAAGTTTAATGTTTGTATCTTTTTTTCCCCTAAGCGCCCAACAAGGCCACCTCGCAAGTTTAACTAATTAAGTTGCTTTTTACGTCTCAAACGGACGGGGATGGCCCCCTTGGGTTGGCTTAAAAAGGCTTGGGTTCCTTTTCAATTCTTGTTGAAAGAAATATTGATGTTTTACCCCGTGGATGATGCATTTGGGGGAAAATCGATTTGAAAAACCAGGTTTCCCCAAACCGGCAGCCACATGGGGCCCCTTGTATTTCCACCTTTGGATTTAACAGCTTTATAGGAAGGTTTGTTATCCTATTGCTTCGGAAAGGGCTTCTCCCAAACCATTTTTTCAAGTTGTCCAAAGGATTGAAAACTAATACAGTTTACAGTACCCAGTTATCCGGAAAAAAATTCCCCATTACCCATGGCCAGTTTCCACCAGTGTCGAAGAGTTTTATTTTACCTTTTAACCAAAGCCACCCAGAAGGTAAGTAATGCTCTGAACTTGATACCACAACTTTTTGCTGAAGGTGAAACCTTTAACTTGCACGCAAAATTCCTTTTACCATGCCCACTTTTTCAATGATTTTTTGGCCCAGAGATTTATTTACTGTTTGTAAGTTTCCATGTCGGACTGGGGGAGGCTTGACAAGAACCGCTATTTGCTGTAGGCCTTTCCGCCATGCAGTAGGGCCTCGGAGGCGGGCTTACTGTTGTGGCTTCCTTTTCAAGCTGGAGAATTCTGGAGATGCTACTGCTTTTCAGCTTTTGCAATTGACCCCCCGATGGTCAAAAAGGCCATGGTAGGGGCAATAATATTTTCCCTTCTGGGCTTCCCCCAGGTCTTCTCCGATTGAAAGGGGCCAAAGCTTTTCAGGTGGAGATTTCTCAAGGTTTCGTCTGCCTTCGGTTTGAATCATGTTTTCCCTTGTATCAAAATTCTGTACCTGAAAAAAGTTCTTTTTACTGGTTAAATTTTCTCAGTTCCCCTTCAGTAAAACAAAAAAGCCAAAAAAACTTTCTGTTTGGGGAAAAAATACGAAGGTTGGTTTTGTTTCAGGGTTAATTTTCTTTGTTTCAAAAACCCCATTTCTCATCAATTTACCAAGCTCTGGTATGCTGGCTGAAACCCCCACTGGGCAGTTTTACTCCCCATCGGCCCCAGTTTTTTTTGTCGCTTCTGAGCAGATATATTTATTTGAGGTTATCCATTTGATTAATTGGCTAGGACTATTAAGGGGCCTTTTTTCATTATTCAAACTTCACTCCGAAGCCCGGCATTTTTTCAATCTACTTCCCACTGTTTCCCACCCAAAAAGGACCCTGGCCATCCAAGCGGCGGCAGTTATTGGGAGGAAGTTGTAAGCTGGTTCATTTGGATTTTGCGCTTTTTGGCTTGGGTGGTTGGAATAATGTATTATTTCAATTTATAACGGCGTCGTTTTTAGGAACAATCTCGGCAATTTTCGGAACTCCGTGCCAGAACCCCGCGACCAAAAGCCCACAACCTTTGGCAAGGAAGGAACCTTTTTCAATGTTTTCAGAGAAAGCTTTTGCATCCCAATTTTCAATGGACCAGTTCTTCAACCTTTTTTCGCAAGCCAACCGAGGGACTGGGGGGAAACCTTTGCCTTCTCAAAGGGGGGGTTAATTCTTCCTTTTTCCTATAACTTCAAGCGGGAATTGGGAACAATCGAACAGAAGCTAAGCAAAACTGGACGGGGAATTGGTCAATCTGAAGTTAGGCATTGTTGCAGGGAACTCCGAATACCCGAGATGAAGGGACTACAAAATTGGGGGTCAGTTTGATGGGGCGTATGCAGTATATTTGAAGCTCAAGCCTTTGAGTCCAGGGGACTCGTGGCAGGTATGTCACCTCCAACGATACGTATCGTTAATAATTGTTGAACCAAATACATGGAGCCCACATCTTTCCTGTCTGTCCAAATCCGACGATGCAAGTACTTCGATTCTTCAATACTCAATATAACTGCATCCTTAACCCATTGACAGACATCCACAACAACGCATATAAGCAGTTCGATAATATTCCCATCTTGCATTGGACTCCCAGGGCTGAGTTATACTCCTCAAATTGCACCATATCCATGTAGAAGTTAACAGGTAAGTAATCACCAAAAACAGAAAAGGAATACTGTTCAATGGTAAAAAATATGCGTTACGCTTTCAACTGGAGTTCATTGGCACCGCCTAAATTGCCTATTTAGGGCAAAATTTCACTTACAATTGTTATGGCCAGAATTTAGTGAGTTCAAATCCCTACGTTACGCGTTACGAATCCAGATAGTTTTAGGTTCAGAAGGTCGCGTTATGGTGCTACTGAACCCTTGGTCGTAATGGTACAGTATGTAGGAAGTAGAACTATTACTGACGCAACAGCTCAAACTGAGGCTTGTCTGAGTCAGAAGATGACTGACTAAGGGTACATGAATATTGGATTAGGAAAGATTCCAGGATATTACACAGCTAAGTATATTCGGGCTGTCTTCATCAACATTGTCATCCCTTCTAGCTCTTCCCATGTGGGATGATAAGTATCTCTGGTAAACCATCGAAAGCACTGAGTCGGAAGGCAAGAGGCAAAGTGGTGGAGGGTGGAGCAAAGTAGCAGTGCAAGAGCGTTGTTAGATGAGGCAATGCAGAGCAAGAATGGTCTCAAGTGCTCTGTGGGCCTGAAAAGCAGCCTTGAGTGTCAATAGAGCATATGGCTGCCAGCGCTTATAATTCAAAGGCATGGGCTGGTTATCCCCGACTCTCAAATGAAGTGCAGAGAAAGGGCTTTGTCTGCTGCAATCAGTCTTCCCACAGTAGAAAAATCCACATTAGGCAAATCAAAACTCTTATCTGTACAATTTCTAATAAGAAATGTCATTTTTGGTGACATCTCCTTCCTTTTATGGCTTATCTCAGTATGTTTTCCCAGTCCGAACACTGGTTCTTGTAATACCTTCCTCATCATCCAGTTCATATTGGTACAGTCCAAGAGCAACAACATACCATTCTCCATGATTGGGAAGAATTGTCATCAATGTTGGGTTGAGCCTGGATGCAGTGTTGCCAAGTACTTATCATAGATGATATCTTCCTATACCCAACTGATCTTTTTGTGCCACATCTCAGATGCCTTTGCATCTGCCTATGGACTGCAGGATGGGGCGGCTGATAGGCAGTGATTCAAGGGTATTAGTGTCATCATGCTTGTGAACTTGGGACCCAAGGCATCCAATACAGTCTTGCAATTTGCTGAGGAGAATGCGGAGGGAGAGGACAAGGAGTTGCTCACAATGGTGGACAAGCTAATTGCTTTAGTAGTCAATGCTAGGACATGACAGATAGGCTTAACTTCAAATAATACCCATGGCCGTTCATGCTAAGCTGTCATATAATTAAGGATGCAGCGCAATTCATCTTGTGAAATGCAATTAGGAAGAAACAAATGTGATTTTGTTCTAGAAACAGTATGTTAACTTGCTTCACATTGATGCATTTTTTCACTGAACCTTTTCCAGATGCTATAGTGCTATCTATGTCTTATCCAAGGCTCGTACATCTGTTGACTGATGTTCCCTTGCTGTATACCACATGGGGTTGCAACAAGTCTATACTTGATATAAAATTGCACAATCCGTGAATATTTCATTAAAAAGAACCAAAGTGATAGACACTTTGAGAAACAGCAGTTGTTGATGGGCACCAATCTAATAAGAGGCAAACAATGAAATTTGATTTGCCAGTCTTTTACGGGGAGTTGGGGACCTGCCGCTGCATGTGGTGCTAAGGATGCTTTCCTCTTACCATTGCCACCCGTGTCTAACAAATAGGTGATTTTGTGGATATTGGTCGCTACCAGAACAGCCAATACTGTAAAGGGTTTTCAAAAATACCGATAAGTTATTGTAGGTGTTTTGCAAAGAACCACAATAACTTCTATAAGGGAGTCACAATGAGTGACAAAAGATCTTTTTAAAAAGACATTATGTTAAAAACATCTTTTTAAAAAGAAGTTTTTGTATTGTGACATCGAGATTTTTTTGGTCATGTGACCAAAACTTAAAATGCTCATACAGAGAGAACAAGGACCCGTGGGAAAAAACTGACATCCCCTCTTGGATTTGTCAGACCACCCTCTACCTAACCCTAACCCAACCTAACCCCTAACCCTAACCCTAGCCCTAGCCCAGTAAATTTGTATCCTCATTCTTTTAAAAAGTGGGGGCAAGCCCCCACACCCCCAACTTTATCCTCAACCCCTAACCCCTAACCTATGCAAACTTAATGTTTGGCATTGTTTTGATTAGTCCTCTATGTTAGGGTTTGCACAAGTGCAAACCCTAACGAGTACTGACCAAAACAATGCTTAATCCTACTAATTAGACTATTCTTATCAGCATCTTTTTAAAAAGATCTTTTCTCACTCATTGTGACTCCCCTATAGAAGTTATCGTAGTTCTTTGCAAAACACCTATGATGACTTATCGGCATTTTTTGAAAAACCTTTACTGGATCCTGTGACCAGAACCTTGCATTGTGGGCATCAATGTGTCAGTCTTTCAGCTGCACATCTCCGCAAATTCTGGAGCTGGTTGTACTCTCTTCTCACACTTGCCTTTGGTCATTGGTCAGGCTTTGCAGACCCAGACTTTGCAGATGCCATGCAATTCAACAATCCCCTTGGTGCCGTCAAGATGTTTCATGTGATTTGCGTTGGTCAACTTCCGAGATTATAGAGAGATGTACCTGGGGCTCACTCTGTCAAGGGAAGGGAGGCTAAAAAGGACAGGGGACTAGATTTTCCTTGTCTCTTGCGTCAAGTGGGTCCTTGGTTTCCAATTCAAACTGGACCAACACTGCAGATTTGAATCCAGTTTTACAGACTGGATAGTGGGACCTAAATAAACGGCTGTTGGCTGGAACCTTCTTTGGTCAGGGTATCAAAAAGTTCCATAAACCTCCAAAATCACATGCAATGGGCTGTGATGCGATATCAAGTTGTTCAAGGCTACTGTATGTTCAAGTGGAACATTGATCATACGCACGGTCGTTGCGGATAAAGGCGTTTTATTTTCATGGATTTCTTATTCTAGGATTAGAGCGATTCAGTTTCGAAGTTGCATACAGTCCAATATTTTATGAATTTGCCGATCACCCGATGACCTATTTATCTTACACAGAGATACACGCCAGAGGAACCGGTTCGAAGTGACCTTTAACCATATCCGATTACCTGGTGAGATCGAGATTGGTCAGGAGTCAATCGAAAACAGAGTCGAGACATGATTGCATAGAGAGTGATGAGACCCATGGCAGATGGGCTCGAAGAAAGAGGAGAGAGCCGGGCGAAGAGAGCGGAGGAGAGAGACGGTAAATTAGCTTGGAGGGTTGGTATCCCAAAGGATAATTAGTTGACGCGAACGGTGCGGCCAGACAAGGGGATAGAACAAGCATTATAGAGCCAACCTATTTCAAGATGGCGAATCGCATGAAATTTTTCAGGCCTATGCCACGTTTCAGCCGAAAAAGGATCTGACTCATGTTATCATATTATAGCCTATTTGCGTTATATCGATGGAAGCCTAGAAACTTGTGACCAGTCGATTTGGGATACAGTATCCGATGAACCTACATTTAAATTCAGAGGACGGTCAAAGTGGCCACTGAAATGATATCGGCTGAAACCAGTCGCTTGAAAGAATGCCTAAGAAATAAAAGTATCACATTATTTCCATGTTTTTCAGCATGCGCAAGTACAATAACCTCGAAAAGCGGGCGCGTGTTTTTTTTTCAGCTTAATTGTGTCTGCTAAAAATATATACGTGCATAAACGATATGGGCCCTTGCACAAAACTGTTGCCACTATAACAGACATCGGCTACTCATTTCTAGCCTCTCTATCGAGACAGCTCCTTGTATCAGCATCCCGCCTCTAACTAGTAACAATCTAGTGCCAGTCACTTGATCCCACAGACAGACGGCTGGGCTTCGAGCTTTCACAGTGACATCAAGTTGGCGCAGTCATCTGGCCGAGAAGAAGCCGCAACCAACATTACATGTTCTGGCAATGCGATTATTAAGACGGCTGCGATGCCCCACCAAGAGTTTTTTCCTTTCAGGCAGCGATGTCTGTGGAGAGAAACGTATATCTTCCGCCCCTGGAACCAAAGGCTATAGTAACCACAAACAGTGTCTGTGTGTTGCGTGTGGTATACTTCTTCCAGTAGTCGAGGCTATTACAAGAGAAAGATTATCACGTTTGATTTACCATGTTACGCCCGAAGCCCTAACCCTATAACTGAACACAAACCGATTTAAGGGTTCATGCCACTGTCCGGTATACCCAGAGCCACTTGAGAAACTAAAGTGTTGCAGGCACATCGACTAATTCGAGCCGCGGAACAATGTTTTCATGCGAGCTTACCGACTCTCCATGCCAAGGCTCGAGCGTTTGACTTCCCCTACCCCGGTCATTCTAACCCTTTTGAGAGAAGCACAGGACTTGCGTTAGTAACACATAGATGTCCTCCTTGTGTGTAGCTTCGTTAAAGTCAGTTTTTGGTGTGGCTGCTTGCTTCGATAAGATCTAAATACTCTCCCATTGAGCCTTGACAAAAGTACCATCTTGACTAACATCGTGTATTATAATCGGAAGTTAGATTATTCCATCTCGAGGCTTCTTCAAGGGCAACACCTATCACGAGTTCATAAATCAGTACGGTCGAAATAATTTCAACAGATACAACTTCTATTGTTATTGGCAGCCTGAGCAATGCTTCAGAGTCCTTTACGATACTAACTTTGAATAGGATCTGATATTAGGAACGAAGAAGAGTTGAGAGCGCGGTATATCCTATAAAGTTAGTTGGCTATCGAGATATCGACATTATACACAGGCTGCGATGTATAGAGAACTGGTATCATCATTTGATATCGATGCTTTCTTGCGCATACATAGCTATCCCTACACAGGTTCGAAGGCGCTTTGGATTAACCAATTTTGTTCCCGCATATCTTCCTTCTATCATATGTTTGCTTAGTTTCTGATATATGGCAGAGTGGACGAGAACAAATTACGAATAAAGATATTCAATTATGGGACGGTCTGTTATCGATCCAGACCACATATTTGCGAAAAAGATTTTAGATTAACAATATTATCTAACAAAGCCGACACAAACCAATGTACTTGGTGGATGAACAATAGTGAGGGAAAACTAGGTGCGAGTAGGATAGTGAGGAGCGCGAATTGGATAGACCTGGCCATCTTAAGGGTAACCTCGCAGTTTCTGAACACTCCCAAAATAGAGACATTTAGCGAGCACTAGAGGATCCGACCACCGCAAGGTGTGACGCTTTTTGTCGAAGATGCAACCCATTTCTTCTATGCAGTGGGGACACGATCTGCATTGTCCTCAACAAGTATGAACTATGATATGTAGTCCTCTGACTTATGCTCACTATACATCTCAGTTGATCGTCGACTCCATGTCTGTGTATTGGGTTACGCGCATTCTCCCACAGATATATACTTGGTCAGTCAGACCACAGACTCTAACACCTCAGCATCTAAAAGAACCGGTTGCGATTAGCTTGTGTTGGCCAAAGATTGGCTGCGGTTCAGCATTGTTGCTTTGGTAGCGCTGGTTGCCTAGCAAGGGGATAGGAATTTGGTTGTGCGTTCAGACAGCCAAGTGTACAGAGTAACCCAAACAGACACGAGCCAAGTTTGGGTATACACAATGGAGAGGAACACGACAGAGTCTCATTGTCTCTATGTTAATCCTACTGTACACAAGAGCGAATAGGTGACCACATTTGCTGTGGCCGGATCACCCATCCGTGGATATCTGCGCGGACCCAGCACCAAACCTCAACGCAAATTGACTTTTCTAGTAAACATGTCATTTCAGGAAAAGCTATGGTACTGATTCGAGTAGGTACGGCGCGAGCGATGAGAGAGCCTAGATGGAGGGTCTGTGGCGCTAAGTGCTTGTATGTATGGGCACATAAAAATATCGACACTATCTCTCACCGAGAAATTTTCCCTAACACGTATTTTTTCTACCTGCGCAAAGAGAGGTACTGATGCATGAATGAGTCAAGGCAAAGAGATTAAGACTCAGGTAAGGAACACTCTTGTTACATACTGCATCCTACCTACTTTCAACTCTGAATCTCCAGGTCCAGTCATGAATGCAGTAGAATATATACTCTCCCAAGTCCTCTGATGTATACATCTGTATTAGTAAATAGTTTTGGGTGAGTGAAGACTTTCTTGGGTAATGCATTCTTCTCCAGGTGCTTAGATGAGAAGTCCCGTCGAGGTTGTTCTGTGTTGCCGTCAAAAGCAGAAACCCAATGGCGCCTAGTACCATTTGGACCCTTTACGGTGTGCTGAAGTCGCCAGTCGATAGAGAATTGTCTCTCTGCTTTGATATGTAATTTGACCCAGCATGCCTTTGAATGAGAAAATATCATGACCTACAAGCATATCCTATGGAAAAGTCTGCGCTATTATCCAAAAGCATACCACACATTCACATAAACGAGTGGCGCTGTCTGGTGATTATCCTAATATGTGCGAAAGTCATGTCTCAATCCAATAGACTATTGATCCCATCAGAGCTGAATTACGTGAAAGAATGGTAAGTATTTCTCAATTTCTAAGGTCAAAACAGGAACCAAATGAAATGAAGTTCTGAAAGACGCTCCACCTGTTCTAACACTCTAGCATTATCTAACAAATATCAGTGAAACTAGCGAATCCTTCCAATCAAGGACTTATCCCAACATGGCTTGAAGGACTGATGTTGCCAGAGAAATACCACCCAATGGGCGGATGGGGCCAGGTTGGTAAAACGGTGAATTGAAGAATGGCTCCATAGGCCCTATCTACAAGATCACTTCTTGTTTGTGGGCATTAAAGCAGTGTTGAATACAAGGGGCGATTTCCAGTCCCACGCGTTGACTTCATGAACATTGCTCCATGTATCATTGTTCTGAGATGTCTACCAGAGAATTCTTCTATGGCCATTTCTGTTAAAAACCAATACGCTTACTGACGAGTCTTGCGATAACAATCAAGTAAGGAAGCTATGCTACAAGCGAAGTGTCTTCTTGAAGAATTGCAATGACCTCGATGAAGTGAAACCATGTCGGAGATTCCTTAAGAGGGAAGATCACCATAAGAGAATGGGTATGCTCCCATAGATAGTGTGACACAGCATGGTAAAGTGCAGGTGGTTGAGAAGAGGATATAGAGTTCCTACAAGTATTTCGTTTAAATTTCCAGCCTGCTACACAGCAGCTATCAAATTATGATTTGGAGTTGGAAATAATTGAAAAATTCATGTTATGTAGTGTAATACCGTTGTAACGATCAATTCTATCCTGAGGGCAAGGCAAGCTATTACCTTGGTTAGCAAAAGGCTGTGCATAATTGTGGATATTTGAGCTGAGATCTGGCAGGCTGGGGCGCTCTCCAGTCTGGGAAATTAACACATATAGCCATTGGGCATTAAGAAGTCATGCTTGTTGATTTCGGACTGTCCGCTGTAAGATCAGTATATTGGGTGCGAGGTCGTCGAAAGGCTTCGGAACTGCTTTGGAGTAAGGAAGGAAAGGTAATATTCTCTCAGTTGGAGAAGATAGCCGGTCTCGTTCTATCAAATGGACATTCCTGCGCGTATGCAGGCCACTACAATGTTGACAAAAGACATACAACCCTGGTTGGCCTTGTGGTAAATCATAGCATTTTGTACTGAAGAAACCACCAAAGTGTCTTACCCTGAGCATAGTGCAAAATTCAGTTATTGGCACCCCAAGAAACAGTCATAAGGCCCCAGTTGATGTCAGGGTCAATATCAGAACTAGAGAGTCCAGAACTGATCAGGTCGCTGAATGGAGTTGACGACAGAGGTGCATCGTCAAGCTCATAGAATGATCCAACTTTGATGAGTGCCACCATCACCAATGAATCTTCTGCAAGTCATGCAGCAATAGTCTGTGTATAGACTTGATCAGGATCATTGAGAGTCGGGACAGCAAGAAACTTACTACACTAGCTGTTTCACCTCCAATGATGACAAAGTTGAACACTTGATCTTCACCAGTGATGGTTGGTGCCAAACCACCAAAGTGAGGTTGGGCCAAGATTTTGTCAGGAAGTGAGAGCTGCGTTAAGAGAGCTTGCATGTACAAGGATGCTAAGAGCTACCAATGGAAACATGATGGCTTGGGAGAGTGAGGTTTGACAAATATGAGATCAAGTACCTCGCTTTATGTACCATTTAGATGAAGGACTCATACCGGATTCACAAACAGAGGTAATACTACAAAGATGCCATGCGAGTACACCCAAAACCACAGCAGATTCCGACTCTGCCGAGGGCTGACCAAGTTCAGTGACCTAGATGGCCATTTGCTTCCCAAAGACTGTCAGCCTCAAGGAGCCATAGAGATGCATTTCTGTTTGTGGTCACTGATTTTTTTGGACCTACATAGGGCTGACCAATTCAGTGACCAAAGCAAATGCCAAACTGTCACCCATGCCCAACTTCAAAGAGGCTGTAGAGACATATTACCTGGACCTCTGCTTGTGGTCACTGATTTTTTGGACCTACATAGGGCTGACCAATTCAGCAACCAAGGGCTTACCTCAAGAGCTGACACAGCCCTTTCGGGGAAATATCTTGGAGCTACAGTCAAACATCTCATATGGAATATGGTTGGGGAGCCCAAAAATGTATTACATATGGTGGATATTCCATACGACATACAGATTTGAGGGGAATTTGGAATTTTGTACTGCCAAAATCATATTCCATATGAGGTATTATTCCATAGCATATTATTCCATATGAGATAGTTGACTGTATTATGTATTAACTCTGGTCCCACTTTGAAAGATGCTTTGCTGGGATTTAAATCCTTGTATGTTTTCATTATACAATATAGTACACAGTCCAATTAAGCACGTTTGCCTGCCCAAAAATCCAAATCAATGCTCCGAAATCCAAGCCGTAGCAACATACTTGATAACGGTCCCTCCAGATTCCAAGACATGCCATTGCCTCCTGATAATAGTCCCACTATA
>ML769930.1:0-33269 GCA_009733575.1 Gymnopus androsaceus JB14
CCCTGGATTTCCTGTGGATTTTGATCATATTAGTTACTGGATTGTTACACTTTGGACTATCTAACTAGTTACTTTTCCTGGTAGACTGGAATGCTCAGATTTGGCCCAACAGCTATAAGTGGATGCTTACAAGCGCTTAGCAGCAGTCCTATGCCGAGCATTTGAGACATTATTAGAGACTGATTACATCTTTGATGTCTCATTTAGAAAGCACTAAATTTTACAGTGGAAAAAACAAGTTAGAAACCCACAACTTACAAGCCTGAGTTGAAGGCAAAAATATAATACTGCGGGGATTGCACTATAGTCCACTTAAGATAAATGCTAGATTTCACTGGGTTACTGTGCAATTTACTGCACCAGAAAAGAGTGGGGTGATGGGAAGCTTGTTCAAAATAAAACAATACTTTGCTTACAGAATTGCATGCAACTAAATTTCTATTTTGCTTCAGTTTTGATCAAGGGGGAACTGGGATTATGGACCGGTACACTCCAGTGGTCCATCAGCAAAACCTGGGTGAACTGGATAGCACTGGATAGTGCTATCCAGCACTCATAGCACCCATAGCACCCATAGCAAGGTCCCCATCTATCCAGAGCTATGAGCTGCTATGGGCTGCTATGGATTGCTATAGAGCATGACATCTGTCAATGGGTAATAGAATTTGTGACGTCCATAGTAACTCATAGCTACTCATAGCAATTCATAGCAGTTCATAGTTCTATGGCTGCTATGGCTTGCTATAACAGCTATGGTAATTATCCAGGTTTTGCTGATGTCAGTTGGTTCACCCTCCGAGACCACTAAAAGAATTTTACCCAACCTTTTGTCAGGGAGGTTTGGTTGAAATACAAGGTTTCTGAAGGCTTGAAGTTTTTTTTCATGCAGTTTCTGCTACTTTTTTTAAGCTCAATGAGCTATTGGAGCAGTGGGGAATGTATGGGTTGTGTATGGGAATGAAGGTGACCAGTACCCGGTACCTATAGGGGACATATGGCAGTAATACACGTGGACTGTGAAAGAACAATGAACTTCAATGGTGGCCAGCACTCTTCTTACTCACCTCTAGTGTTCCTCAGTGGAATCCACTGCAGCAAAACTTTGATATCAAACAAACAGTGAAAGCCAGTGAAAGCCAGTGGCTTTTGCTGTTTGTTAGTTTTTCTACTCTACATTAATTGCAATATTCAAAAGACTACAGCAAAGAACACGTAACAGCAGAAAGTTTACATTGTACAATATGAAAGTCATTGGAAGTCACCAGTATTTACCTTTCCTGCACTCAAAATTCCAATGGAAATTGTTGACACTCAACTGAAGAATGAGTGGAGAGAGAGTGAAAGTCAATGAAAGTCACTACCTATAATGGGTGAAATCATTGAACTTGAGCTGCCATAGAGCACCAAGGGCCTCTCTATAGGGTTTGTTGCACATAAAAGCAATATCCTTGACTGTTTTGGGTGACTGGTCTTTGGTGAGGTGAATGTGGGGATCAAAAGGAATAGAGAGTGGCTTTATATCTGAGAATCCATAGCGCGAGAGTATGGCATCAATATATGACCACTGGGATAAGTGAATTGTCCGGTTATGGAGAGATCTTCAGATCTTGATCCCAAGTAGCCAATGAATTTCTCTGGAATCAACAACTTCAATTATAGCCCCAATATCTTTCTTCAATTTTTCCATGATGGCCAGGGTTTTGGTAACCAATGTCATCTCATCAACATGTATAAAAATGATGGTGAAGGGATCAGTGCAATAGAAAACAGTGTGATCAAAATCAGACCATTCAAACCCCAGTTGGGTCATGATTTCCCTGAATCACATGTACCATCATTGACCAGCTTGTTTAAGTCCATAAAGTGCAAGTTTAAGCCATAAAGTTTGACCTGGTTTTACCCCTATATCAATGCCTGGCAGTGCCTTCATAAAAATGCACTCATTGTCATCCAATTTCCCATAAAGATAAGCAGATTTCACATCCATTTGGTGAATAATCATGTTCTTCTCAGCTCCGATGCTAAGGATGGCATGAGCTGATGCAAGTTTTGTGACAGATGCGACGGTTTTGTCTGGGAAGTAGTCAACATCTGGGATCTGATTAAATCCATGTACAACAAGACAAGCTTGGTGTCCTGTAATGTGACCTCATTCATCCTTCTTGGTCCAATAGACCCATTTGGATGTGAGAATATTGGCATCTGGAGGTGGAGTGATGATTGTATATGTTCGATGCTCCTGGAGTCTGGAGATTCCGTCCTTCATGGCATCGTACCATTTGGAGCTGTCAGGTTGTCACATAGCTTCTGCAACAGATAAAGGATCAGATTCAATTTCTGATGTTACCTGACCTAGAGATGCAGTAAGATGTCGCAACTCATCACTTCCTTCTCCAAGTCCTTCAATGATGTCCCTGATCTTCAGATGGAGTGTGCCAGAGATGTTTGCTGTGAAAGTTTCCGCGTTAGCGGCCTGGATGACTTGTATGGGAATCTCCCTTTGATTCCTGAGTTCGTTGGTGAGTGGCATCATGTGTGTAGAGTATCTGGAGTCAAAAAGAACTGCTCCATAACTGTGGGCTGCAGCAAAAGTGGGATCAATGTTTCCAACTCCCTTTTTGGTGTCATTTTCGAATTTGAAGGAAGGAAAGAGATTAACATTGACATATACTTCATCCTCCTCTTCAGGAGTTTTGACTTTGATGTTTTGCACTATGCAATTTTGATCGCTTGGCAATGAAAGAGCTAATTTAAATTTATTAGCTATTTTGGAAAAATTGAAAACAAGATTACCATGCTTAGCGGGAATTTCAATTGCTGCCCATGATGGCTCGGGTACTTCCTCAATCATAGATGAGGATGCCACTTCATTGTTTTTTGGCCTGTCTCTCCAGTTTCCATCTGATTTCTTCTTCTTCTGCTCCTTGGGAGGTTTCGTCTCTTTGACCTCGTTGGCCTGACTGCATTTCTCCAATGGACATTGATTGCTGAAGTGTCCTTTGCCTCTGCAATTATAACAAACAGAGTCTTGGCAACTTGTCAATCCTCTGTGGCCTCTGCCTCTGCCTCGGGAATTTCCCCTAAAGGAATTTCCACGACTTCAGAAACCTCCTCTTCCTCTGTTACCAGCATAGTTTGCCAATTCCTTCTTGTGATCATGTTGCATTTGGTGTAGCAGGTGAAAGTCAGTGAGAGTCAATGGAGAAGTTGACAATATTCACCTATAATGAGCAAGAACCTCAATGGTCTCCATTGAGCTGGTTGTGCCATAGGAGCTAAAAGTCAGTGAAAGTCAATGGAAAAACAATGATGTTCACCTCCAGGAACTAACAATGTCAATGACTTTTACTGAAGTCAGCCAGCTATAGGATCCAAAAGTCAGCGGAAGTCAATGGAAGAACAATAATCTTTGCCTATCATAAGCAAGAACTTCAATGGCTTTCATGCCCAAAAGTCAATGGAAAAATGATGTTTCCTGCCATAGGAGGGAAAAGTCAGTGAAGGTTGATAGAAAACAGTGAGTTTTATCTGCAACAGGTAACAACCTCAATGGCTTGCATTGAAGTAAACCTGGCACAAAGTCAGTGCCAGTCAATGAGATGCCAATGATGTTCACCTAAAATAAGCATAAGTTCAACAACTCTCATTGAAGTTGGCCTGTCATAGGAGGCCAACCTACAATGCCAGTCTTGTTGAAAAATGATTACAATTGTCAGTTTTACCTTATTCTACAAATTACCACAGCTGTAATAGACCTAAATACAGCCTAACAACGGTGATGTAATGTAGTTAAATTACATTACAAAATTTATATGCACCTGATGGCAAAGCGGTATTCTCAGCCACCAAATTAGACATGTGTGATGAATTACATACCTGTCAATGAGTGTTTGAGTCATTAATGTGTACAATTAAGTATTTTTTTTTCTTTCTATGCAATGCTGTGGCTAGCTCTCATTAGGGTTTGTCCAAAGGGTGAACCCTAACATAAGAGAGCTAGTCCAGCATTGCCAAACATGCTGGGTTAGCAGTTAGGGGTTGGGGTTAAGGTTAGGGGTTTCTGCCTATCAAAATAAGTGCAAACAAGGCTTTAGAGGCAGGCCTGAAGTTTGCACACTGAATACAGTACTAGTGATATAATAGTAATTGATGGTACTTACAACTGTAGTAATTTGTAGAATAAAGTAAAACCTACAATTGTAATTGTTTTTGTATACAAGATCTGTGTCTGGGGCTCAGGAGGCAAAAGTTGATGAAAGTTGGCGGGAAAACATGGTGTTCACTTACAATAAGTAACAATGATGACATAGTATCAATAACTAAAGAAAAGCTTGTATCAGCAATGTGCCAATGTACCGAAGACAGATATAAAAAATCATTCTTTACCTTGCAATGTTTCAGATTGTTGGCAGCTACCACATACACCCCCTTGAAAGTTCTTCCAGGCTATGCCACAACTGGAACATTGAGAATAGGCCTGGTTGGGAAAAGAATGGATAGAAATAATAGATAGTATATATGAATAGGGAATCTACCTTCCACATGTTGTACTCGCTAGTCCCCTCTGTAAATGATGCCAACTTCCGATATTTTGCACACAGACCCACTAAAGGTTTGGCTGGGAATGCCTGGCCACAACCATCCCCATCATCTGTCTGGCAGACACTTGTTGCAGTAAGAGTCATGAAGAAATGTAGGGCCAGTAGCAAGGGGCATTTGGCATCCGAGCGGCAGACATGCATGCCCACATCATGACCTTAATCAAAAAGTCACCACCTGCTGACATCCGATGGTGTTAGCCATTCAGTTTTTGAATAGAAAACATAACTTTCCCGCACATGCTTGCCTCTTTTGGTAACCCAAGAGGGAGTCTGCCATTTGGATGCCGAATGCCCCTTGGCCAGTAGTATGGGTTCAACAAGCACAAGAAATTGAGGATATTGAGTCCAGTATAAGTACTGCAGCCCAGGCAGCACATACTACTCTGACTTGTGTGCATGTTAGGCACTGACTTGAACATGAGCTTGTAATGTCATGACTGATATGAATGTATTTGAACTTGAACATGTAAATTACTGGCATGCTTGTTACAGCGCACATCTAATGAGTCAGACTGAATTGAATATGTACAAGACTTGAATACATAAATTACCAGCATTCTTGTTATGGCACACAGGGCTTGAGCTCGACTCATAAGTTATTAATTGACTTGAATGCATAAATTATCAAACCCCTACTCCTAAGTAACTATTAATTTTGATGAGTTGGATTGAATTGAATGTGTACAAGACTTGAATACATAAATTACTAGCAGGCTTGTTATGGCACAGAGGGCTCGAATCATAAGTTATTAACTGACATGAATGCGTAAACTATCAGCATGCTTGTTGCAGCACACAGGGCTTGAACATTGTCTAATCTCTAACTCCTAAGTTACCATTAATTTAATGAGCCAGACTGACTTGAATATGTACAAGACTTGAATGCATAAATTACTGGCATGCTTGTTATGGTGCACAGGGCTTGAGCTCAACTCATAAGTTGCCAATTGACCTGAATACATACATTATCAAATTTCTACTCCTAAGTTACTATTGGTGAGTCGGACTGAATTGAATATGTACAAGACTTGAATGCATAGATTACCAGCATGCTTGTTACAGTGCACAGGACTTGAACATCATCTAATCATTATCATAAGGTATGCCATCTAAATAATCTATATAAAAGCCATGGTTTTTGCCTGATCCAAGGGGTGTTCAAAAAAATAAGCGCTGACATGACCTTGGGGGGGGGGGGGGGGGGGGGGTCTGAGAATTCCTTATGGCCGAAAATTTTTTCATACTATTGAGGCTCTGAGGGATGTTTTAGGTCAATTCAACTACTGAAATAAGGCTATAAAATCTATTTAAAGCACTCAACATCTCAAATCTCCCTGGAAAACATGGATTTTATAGGATATGATGCATTTTAGTACCAATTTAGCACCCCCATCAAAAAATATTGTCAATGCAAGTGCACTTACTCATAGCCACGGAAAAAAAATGGTCCACCTTTTTTGATCCCAATCATGTACTTGGTTGTTTTACATTCTCATACTTGCGTTATCAGCCCCATAATTTCTGAGGACATTTATGCCCATCAATACAACATATTCACCTACTCAAAAAATTTTGTGATCTCTTTTCCAAAATGCACTGAAAATTGCAAGTTCAAATGCAAATGTGACCTGGACTGTTTTTCTCCGTGGCCATGAGTATACCAGGTTGAATTGAACTTAGATGAACTGCTGTGTATTAATTGCCTCTGAAAATGTTGTTTAAAGTTGCAAAGGAGAAGAAACTGTTATGTGATACAAATTTGAAATTGGAAATCCGAAGTGTGGGAAGATTTTACTATATATAAGCAGTGGAAGGGGAGGGGGCTTCATGAATCCTTATGACCCAAAAACAAGGTCATGTTGGGACTTAGTGGGTTGAACACCCCTTGGCCTGATCTCAACATACTGACCTCTCAACAATATGAACAATGAGCAACAATCCTTCTGGTACAAATCAATGGGGTTCAAAAAACTGTCTGTTAAATGTTTTCCAAAGTCTCGGTTCATCCATCTTATATTTGCCCACACAAACAGATCCTCCTGACAATGTTCTGTCTGCTGAACTGCACCAATACTCAAAAGAGTGTCTAACTGTCCCACAATGTCTACAACGACTCCAGCAGAAGTTTGGACTTAAAATTGGGTAAGTCAGCTATCATACTCAAGATTGATAGAATATCTGTTGACTTCATCTAGAAAGAGCACCTTGATGACCTTGAATAATAAGTTTGAGGTCCCAAGCCCAAATAAGATGCTGCCAATTGAATGTTGCAACCCAAAGCTGTGCTTGAGAAGGTTGCTAATGACACAGCACAGCAGCAATGGGGTTGGTACAATTCTTACACTGCTTGATAATGAAGGACTTTCCCTTCCAAGATCTGTACCATTTTTTATGTATACTTGAGCTATATTCATCAACATTCATGTTCATTAAAAAATTGACAGGGACTTTGTACTGCAGTAGTACTGGCTAAACATGCACACCAGAAGGACTGGCATCTCGGTTTCCTAGTGCACGAGGAAAGGTAAGACAATCTGCTCTGGTGGCTTTAGGACCAAACTACCAGTGGCATGCAGATGGTCATGATAAAATGACTGCTCAAGCCTTGCCACAACTGGGTGGAGTTGGTTTATATATATATGGTACTACACAAAATTTCGAAATCAATCTCATAAAGACTATATCTGATATTGCTCATGTGATAGGTATCAAAGATCAATACAGTTCCTTAATTCTCTACTTGGTTGTTATCCCAAACAATCAACTTGCTACCACAATTAGGCATGTTTACCTTGATTGTATTGAAAAATATGGGTGTATGCATACAACATATTAGAGTTGTATTCCTAAATAGGAAGTAGCAGCAGTAAGTCCACACAGGACTTAGTAGTACAATCACACAGATCGATGGGGGACGACGGTGTTATTACAGGGTATAGTACCTAGGCTTATATACAGTCCTATGTACAAACAATATATTGGGTAGGTGGCTACTGCGTGAATACTTGTGGCTACTGTCCATACAGTAAAGTGGGTACTGCAAGAGAGCAAGTGGATACGGCAAGAGACTGAGTGGAGTCTGCGAGACAATAGATGTGGAGTGCATGGGATGGTGATACAAACAAGTGGAGACTACAAGAAAGTGTTCCATGTATAGTTCCATGTATAGTTCGATGAGATATATTTACCTTTGATATTCCAACACTCCCCTTCAAACCTTTGCTAATCCCATAGATGCTGTGAAGTGTTTGTCTTTCATCGAAGGTAAGGCTTTGGTGAAGATGTCTGCCATCATGTTTTTGGTAGGGCAGTAAGTAAGACGAATTTTACCTTCCTCAATGATGTAGTGGATGAAGTGGTATTGGATATTGATGTGTTTGGTCCTGGCATGAAAACAATCATCCTTTGCCACGCAATGGTGGACTGATTGTCTGACATGATAGAGATTGCATGAGTAATGGGACCAAAGATTTCCGATAAAAGATTCCTTTGCCGCATGGGTCAAAGCAATATACTCGACTTCCATGGTGGATAAAGAAATGGTATCCTGTCATTTTGACAACCAAGATACTGCTCCGCTGTTCAACATAAAAATGTACCCGGAAATAACATGTCAATCCTCTTGGGACATACCATCTGCATCTGTGTAGCCTTTTACTGTCTCCTGATTGCTTGTACTGAGCCAAAAGTCTCGGGTGTATTTGAGATAGGTGTAGACATGGTATACACCATTCCAATGAGTGATGCCAGGGTTTTGTGAAAAGCAAGCAAGGATAGAGACTGCATATGTGATGTCAGGTCTCGTAGCAACAGATAAGCACTGGACCATTGATTCTGCATGAATGGTAAAGATGAGTTCTGCAGGACTGAGCTTCTTGTCTGTTTTTGCAGAAAAAACAGCCAATGTGTTTATCGTGGCTTTGAAGGTGTCGGGGACAGAGGACATGAGGGTGTTGACAAAAATATTGTCATTAATATTGATTCCTCTTGTCATGAGGTTGTTGCAGATGCTGATCATGTTGTCCAAATGTTTATTGACCTTGGCTGGGTCCATGCATTGCATGGTGTGAAGTTGCCTTTGCAAAAATGATTCAGTAAGAGTGTTTTTAGAATCATAATCAGTGAGTAAATTTTCCCACAACTGCTTCGTGTTGTTGTAGTGCCTATACCTGCGGAATATCCCATCCCACAACCTGGCAATGATTGCATTAAGCAAATCACTATCTTTTCCCCTATCCTCATCATCAGCTCCTTCCATGTCTGAAGGTTGCGGATTCCATTCCAGATATTGTTGGTAGCCGATAGATCTGGCTGTGAGTTCCACTCGAGTTTTCCATGTGTCCCAATTTGATCCGTCTGATTTTGAGGTTGTAACCTTATCAAAGGCTTTCATTGCTTTAGACATGTTGTTGTTGTCGGAAACAGCAATTAAAGTGCCCGGTGATCCAGGATCTGATGGCAATGGCAATCTGTGTGGAGAAGGTGGTTCTGTATTTAGAAATGGAAGTTGGGATGCTGTTCCCTGTGGAGATGATTGTGGAGGGGTAGGTGGGGTTGGTTCTCGTTTTGGTGCAGGTGATCTCAATGGAGCAGGAGTATGCTGTTGTGAAGATGATGCAATAGGCTGAGCAGTAAGTGCTTCAGTATCCTCTTCATCATTGTCTTTGTCATCAGCAATGTGCTGTCAGTGAGTTCTGATGATTTGATTTTGTTCCTGTTCTTTTGCAATGGCTCTCACAAAACTACCTAGTTTACCTGTCCAAGGTACATTGTATTGGTTTGGACAATCTTGTTTGTTGCACTGGCTCCACTTTCCAGTGGTTCGGTTTTTATACCTGTCGAGTAATTTATTGACATCAAAGATGTGTGGGTATCCTTTACAAGGAACAGTGTTGTCTATGGGAGGTAATGGTGTTTGTTTTGGCTGTGGCATTACAGCTTTGCTACTCGATGAGCTGGCTTGTTCTGATGCTATGGAATGTTGTCAAGTTACTGGTGGTGGTGCTTGTTCCGATGCCTTTATCTCCTGCCGAGTTTGTAGAGGTGGCGCATTCGGCTTGGGTGGCATGAACAAGAGTTACGGCAATGTGATGTGTCAATGGTTAAGGCTGGGGCCCATAACCTATTAGAGTTGTATTCCTAAATAGGAAGTAGCAGCAGTAAGTCCACACAGGACTTAGTAGTACAATCACACAGATTGATGGGGGACAATGGTGTTATTACAGGGTATAGTACCTAGGCTTATATACAGTCCTATGTACAAACAATATATCAGGTAGGTGGCTACTGCATGAATACTTGTGGCTACTGTCCATACAGTAAAGTGGGTACTGCGAGAGAGCAAGTAGATACGGCAAGAGACTGAGTGGAGTCTGCAAGACAATAGATGTGGAGTGCATGGGATGGTGATACAAACAAGTGGAGACTATGAGAAAGTGTTCCATGTATTGTTCAATGAGATATATTTACCTTTGATATTCCAACACAACAAATGTCTTGCACAGTGAATTTGCTACTGATAAATTAATTTTACAGTCATACCCATCACATTTGTTATGGATAAAGGCTCCGAGACTCAGTATGTTTATTCAAGTCAGACAGGCATCTGGTGAGTGGTGTTATTTTCATACTGTAACCTACACTAAATCAGATAGTGCATTTAGTGAAGCATATGGACCTGATATTGACTCTGCCAAGTACCCAGCTGCTCTTCATCCCAAAAGTGTCCATAATACACCTATTGAAGGGTTATGGCACTGGTTCACAAACTATTAATGGTTGTGTGATTCAACAAGTTATATTTGGAAGACTGGTTCGGAGCAACGAGAGTTTAGTATTAGTTGTACAAGTCAATCAAAGGTTATCATACCTGGTTTGGAGCAACGAGAGTTAAAAGGGGTCGTTGCTCCGACCCAGGCTAGTAAGTAAAGCTGATCATACTACTTCGGCATGGGCACTTGGACACCATCCGTTAACACCCCCCCTTGTCCTGCGTCCAGTCGAAGCATGGAAGTCCATCGTGTATGTAAGATTCGGTGGAGAGGTTTAGTGAGTAAGTCCACGAAGTTGTCTTTGTTTGAGATATAGATTACATTGAGTTGCCGTTTCGAGATACAATCTCGAATGAAATGTTCGCGAATGGAGATGTGTTTCATTTTGCTATGTGCGAGTGGATTGTGTGTGCAGGCAATCACGCCTTGATTATCGCAAAAAAGCGACATGGGGGAATGTTGGGGAAAGCCCAATTCAGCAAACAAGTTTCTGAACCATAAGATTTCACGAGTGCAGTGAGTCAATGCAAGATACTCTGCCTCGCAGGATGATAGAGCAACGACACCTTGTTGCTTTGAACTCCACGAAAGAGGGGAGTTACCCATCATGATGAAGAATCTGGATATGGATTTACAGGAATCTCCCATTCCCCAGTTGGAGTCGGATAAGTGGTACTAGATGTTCCCAAGTTGAGGGAGTAGCGTGGTGTCCCCTTTAGGTATCGAAGTAGGTGTTTAGCGGCGGCAATGTGTGAGGGAACGAAATTGATCATGTATCCAGCTAGTTCCCACACAGTGTAGCTGATGTCAGGTCTGGAACAGTTGGAAAGGTACATACACTTCCCCACAACTGCACTGTATGGGAAATTCTCTACCATTTTCTGTTCTTCAGGCGAGAGCGGTGTTGTTTGTGGGGAGAGGCATTTGCCTGGGTCCATTGGTGTGTGTACTGGATTGCAATTCTCATATCCGAATTCACGGAGGATGGATTGAGTGTACCGGTATTGGTCAATCGAGATAGAACGCGCAGCTCGGTCTTGCGAGATACCACAACCGAGGTGAAAAGTTGGTTTGCCATTGTTCGTGATCTCGAACAGTGATGTAAGTTGGTCCATAACGAAGTCTGATTCCTTCATGGAGGAGGAGGCAATGAGCATGTCATCGACGCTGGTGGTAATGTATGTGCGTTCACCATCTAATTCTCGGATGTACACACTCCAGTCTGATTCTAGCCGTTTGAAGCCGATTGACTCAAGTCTCGAGTTAAGTTCTCAATACCATTGTCTGCCCGACTGTTTCAGTCCGTATAACCCCTTTTGTAACCTCCAATAACCGGATCCAGCAATGTGAGGCTTCTTCATATAGATTTCTTCATTGAGGGGGCTGTTTAGGTATGCGGTTTTGATGTCGATTTGATGCAGTTCCATGTTGTGTTTGGCGGTGAGAGCAAGGATAGTTCGCATTGACTCCCAGCGGGTGATGGGAGCAAAAGTGTAGGTAAAGTCCTGTCCAGGGATTTGTGTAAAGCCCTTTGCGACGAGTCTGGCTTTGAAACGAGAGATGAGTCCCTCCTTGTTGCGTTTGATGTGTAAAACCCATTTTGAGCCCACGGCTTTCCTCCCTTGAGGTATCTCGTCAACTTCTTCATAAACCCCTTTCTCCTTCAATGATTCGAGTTCCTCATAGATTGCGGCAAGCCAGTAGGTCCAGTAGACCAATGACTGTGCTTCTTGTACGGTGGAGGGATCTCTCGCTTCTGGATCATCAATGGGATGGGTAAGAGCGGCATTGGCTACCTCAGCTCATATAAAGCTTTGGGCAATGGAAGGGAAGTCTTGTTCCTTGCATTCAAGTTCGAGTTCTGAGTTGGTAGTGAGGACGCTGATCAGCGGGTCTTCTTCTCTGTGCCCCCCCTCGTCCATTATACCAACGAAGTTAACCACGTAGCATGCAGGTAACCGTCTTGTATGAGAAGCACGCCTGGGAACAACTGGAGGGGCTATTTGGACATCATTACCATTGGTGTCTCTGCAGTTGCAGGGATTAGGAGTTAACAGAACATTAAATTAAAGGTTACTTACACATCCATGTCAACACCGTGTGGAGCGTTCAATGTATTATGTTCATCGCTAGTCAGCAGGTTCCTACGGGTATGTAGTTTTAGTTTCATTTTGTTGAGATTCACAGAGTTGTCACTCACGTTTCATTGTCCAATTCAGACGGGTCAACATGCATAAAGCGTTCCCCACCATGTTCAGCATTGTCTGAACGTTGGTCAACATCAATGGGGAGGTCATCCCATAGGATTTCCGATGGCAGTAAGGAGGGTAGTGAAACTGGGAAGCCATGGAAAACAATGTCACACCAAGTCAGGACTGTGCGCGACTTTGGGAAGTAGATTAGGTATCCTTTTGAATCTTTGGCATACCCAACAAATCAACCTTCTTCACCCCGTTCATGAATTTTGGGCTGTTTCTCCATGTTAGGCTTCCTTGCAGTGACAAGAGCACCAAAAGTTCGTAGATGTGAGAGGTCAGCACGATGTTTCGTAATGCATTTGAAAGGAGTTTTGGTTTTGTCGGAAATGGCAGAATGAGGGAAGCGGTTCTTCACATGAACTTTGGAGAGGCCAGCGAATGGCCAAAACCAGTAGGAAAGGTTACCATCGACTAGCATAGCACAAATCATGTGCTCGATAGTCTGGATGGTGCGTTCAGCAACCCCATTCTGCTCGTGTGCACCAGGCACAGGTCTCTCGTATCTAATCCCGACCTTCTTGCAGTATGTTTCAAAGGCACCAGATACTAGTTCAGGTGTGTTGTCCACACAAAGGAAGATGACAGGGTATCCAAGATAGTGTTCCGCTGCCAGGCGGAACTCGCCAAAGCATGTAATTGCTTTGTCTCTGGTCTTCAGAAAGAAGATCCAGATGTAGCACGAATAGTCATCTATGAAGATGATAAAATAACAAAAGTTTCCATAGCCGAGAGGTAGACAGCCGCAAATATCTGAGTGTATACGGAAGAGCGGACGGTCAGTGCGTGTATTGGACCGTTTAGGGAAGGAGAGGCGTTTGATGTTTGCGAGTGCACAGACACGGCAGTTCTTGACTTCCACAGTGTCTATGGGCAGGCCTGTTGTAGCTCGCGAGAGGCCTTTAATGTCTAAGTGCCCCATTAGACAGTGGTAAAACCCAACCGTTTATTAGTCGCGGATTCCGTACCAGGATTGAATAATCTCGTAACGTCTGGTACCATGGACGCGATGACCGAGGCTTCTGATTGCGGGGATGCCAAGGAGTTCCTCGGATCAGAGTTTGGGGATATGACAGGTGTTACGTCCAACTTGTACAGATCTTGCACAATGGACCCAATCGCGAAACAGGTGTTGTGCTTGTTGAGGTACATGATCTTCCCATTACCTGTCCTCGTACTAACACCCTTCTGGTCCAACCTTGAACCAGATATTAGGTTGCACCACGCTGAAGGAATGTGCAATACATTGGATAGGGAGAACTTTTGGTGTGAGTTGCCAATTTTTGAATGGAGAATAATTGTTCCTTTTCCTACAGCAACTGCTGACAGGTTAGAACCGAATCCGTGCACTTTGAGTGGTTCGTTTAGCAGGACGTAATCATGGAAGAACTTTTGGCCTCAAAAGATATGGCGGGTCGCCCCAGTATCATGGTTTATCATGTTCTCTTGTGGTTTATTCGTGTTTAGGGCTATGGCATTTACCGTAACCTTTTCTGACAAGTCCATAGGTTCTTTGTCTTCTATGCCATTGGTTAAGAAAGCAAATGCACCATCAATCCTATTCAAGAGGCTATTAGACTCATCATTTGATACTTGGCCATAGCTAGCCGACACGGCGTCTCAACTGGGGTCGCCAGTCTCATCCTCTGGGTCAGCCATTCTCGTGCTTGTGCCAACCTTCTTCAACATCTCTTTCCTCCAATCTGCAGCCCTTGTATCTGGGGTGAAGTGAATTCTCCTTGATCCTTTATACCAGTCAGGGTATTTTTCTGCACTTCCACCATTGTAAGCGAAACATTCCTCTATCGTGTGTCCAACTGGATAACCACAGAACTCGTTTCCACAGATCTTCTTCTTCTTCTCATTCGCTCCCAGGTATGGCTTTGGTTTATGATCAATCCTTCGGATTTGTCGACTTGACAAGGAGGAGGAATTAGCCAAGTAGGCACCTGGTAAAGGATTATCGGTTTGTTTTCCTCTCTTCCCAGAAAGGATCGCATTGACTGATATTGTCAAAGCAGATATACCCTTGTGGATTTCCTCTTCCCAAAGACATTGTATCACCTGCCTTGAGCTGTAAGGAGTACCTGCAGCTTCAGCTTCCTTCATCTTCTCATGGAGGTGATCACGACAGTAGTGCCAATCGTTGTCGCTGGTCATTAGCGTCGCAAGATGCTTTGCAAACTCGGGATCAGGCATCAGCAGAGGGTCTGCGTCGCAGAGTCGACTGTAGAGTTGGATCATTGTGGTTAACCACAAGGCGGGATTGTCAGAGTCTCTGCAGACATTGCCGATGATTTGCTGTTTAAGGGATATGGCAGCCAAGGAATTTGTCAGTTCGTATTCATTTTTCAAGGCAAACCATGCTGAGTGAGCAGACTTGCAGTTGTTGACAATATAGAGCTTCTGAGTCAGGACTGCTTTGACAATAACGGCGAGAGCTTTCTTATCGCCATCCAACCACGTCTTGGCTGCTGCTTTGGCTAATGCAACTGCCGCTTTGTTAACGCGGGTTTTGCCTTTCACCCAGTTGCCTTCCATGGAGACATCGACTTCCATACTTGTCTCGAGGGCAGGGATCACTGGTGGCTTGTAATCCGGGCCATTGATGTATTTCCAGTAATCCGCAGCATCAAGTTCGAGCTTGGATTTTCTACGGAATTTGTTGTAATTGTTGGAACCATCCTTGTTTTCCTTTATAGGGGTAAGCGAGATTTTCTTCCAATTCCCTTTCTCGGAATCGTCAGTGATTTCGGTCATAGTTGGTAAAGGGAGTTTCAAGGGTTGTGTTGTTGTAAGGTTTGTTGGGTTTAGAGTGTTTGGTGAGCTCAATATATAATGTATATATGCGCAGATTTTAGAGCTCAGGGCCCATAACCTATTAACAGTTGTGTGATTCAACAAGTTATATTTGGAAGACTGGTTCAGAGCAACAAGAGTTTAGTATTAGTTGTACAAGTCAATCAAAGGGTATCATACCTGGTTCGGAGCAACGAGAGTTAAAAGGGGTTGTTGCTCCAACCCAGGTTAGTAAGTAAAGCTGATCGTACTACTTCGGCATGGGCACTTGGCCACCATCCGTTAACACAAACCATTCAGAAATCAACTTGAAAGATGAACTGTGTCGGGGATACTCAGATAATATATTTCATCCTGGAAACCAAGTGCACATGTGAGTATAAAGTTACACCAATGTCTACACCTTAGTTGATTGCTTTAGCAGTGATCTCTTCAACTGGCTGTGGTCAAAATTTTTGCAAAATGAACTCAACAGCTTTACAGAGTATTGGAATAACCATCAGATCCGCTTTCAGGCTGAAAAGCCAAATGCATCTGGAACATCCCTCTGGAATGCTTTTACACTTCCTAAATCTTGTTCCCTTCAAGCTCAAGAGTGTCGGATTGATATTGACTAGTTTGTGGTTGATGCACTTAGGGCAGAAATTCCTGTTTCCCATGAGGAGGCAATGAAATTTGTGAGTGATGAGTTTGATGCAAAGGCTGAAGGCGTATATAAACACATTGGGTCTCCGGAGCTCAAGGCAGTAGTTGGATGGTCTACTTTCACTACTATGTTAGCTCTACTATGAAATTAAAACGGCCCGAAAGTGTTCGGAACACATTCGGAACACATTCGGCAAGTGATGTTATCGATGTCAACCTTGACAGATGCGCGAAGTCGAAATGCATTTCATCCTTGGACTTCCCGCCAACGTTACTCGGTTCCCAGACAGCCACAGCCAAAAGCCCTAATTGGGATAAGGCCATAGGAATTGTTTCAAGTTTCAAGATCCGTACCCGTGATTTGAATATGATTCATCACGGATGCTAACCACTAGGGGCTTGAGAATTGTTTCAAGTTCATTTGCATAATTCTGTGCCCCTTCGAGTTTGAGGCACCTCTTTATTTGTATTTGGTTTTTAGGGCGCCTAAGGGCGCTTACAGAATTTTTCAATACATTTCTTCCGTAAGTTAGGAGAATGCATCGCTCGGAGTCATAGGAGCTCTCGGAGATTAAGAATGAATAGGTCGTCACGGTAGCTGGGCCTGGGCTAGGTCTTTTAATACATACAAATAAACAGTTGCGTCAAACTCGAAGGGGCACAAAACCCTGTATGCCACAATTTGCAACAAGAAAGAAGGGATGACTTCCCGTAGCATTCTGTAGCTAAATCCGAGCTACAAACGACGAAAAATCCGTATCAGCCACAATGCCGATGCTCCCATCAACGAAATTGCAAATTCAGAGCTGGTTAGAAACTTTACATCTGTAGAAGGGTCCGGACCCTCCTACAGACCGTTTTTTGCGCTAGAAATCAATGGAATTTCACATCCATCAAAGATGAGATCAGTTTCGTTCCCTTTTTGGGCTGTTTTTGGCATATAAATGTATTATTCCACCGCTCAGCAAAGCGATTCCGGCCTTTCAAGATGTTGCGGAATGTCCTGACATCAAACCCCATTGTAGTTATGAGTGAACGGTTATCCTGAGCTGCCAAAAGTTGTTTCCAAACTGAGTCGAGACAAGGGAATGGCAGATACAAATGTGAAAAAGAGTGGCAGAGCAAGCTGCTGCAGGTATGCTTCATTGTCCAAGTCCAAAACTAAGTCCTCTTCCTGCTGGCGTTGCAGGACTACATCCATAATCAGACAGCGAAAGTGATGAAATTTGTTATCTAGGAAAGCTATAGCGCTACGGGATGCACATGTCTACAAATTCGGTCTACAAATTTTGCATCAAAATCTGATCAAAATTTTGTAGCTCGGCGATAACTAGAAAAATCCTACGGGAAGTCACCCAATCATGAACAGTCACGTAGTCTCCGACTAAAGCGGCAAAAACTATTGAGAAACCCCGATTTTAGCAGAAACCCCGGGTTCCTCCGGCAACACTCTAGAATTGTCGGTTTCTAATGATCTGGCCGCTGGCCGGCCGGTTCGCTCCATTTTCCTGGGGCGCTCCCTGTCGACACTGACCTTTCCTCATCATCGCGCTGGCCGTAGACTCTACTCACCGTTGTAATAAATTCACTTTATTCAATTCATGACCGAATCACCATGTTTATGCTCAGCATTGTGTTCACTTCCGGCCATCCTTTGTTCACTCATGACTGACAACTCAGTGACATTGCGTCTCAAATTCAAACTAGTCGCTGCGCGCTAAGTTCCAACCCTTCACGTTTGACACATGAATATAATGCATCTTTCATACGTTGAGTACGCACGCGCGCTGCGCTCCAATTCCTGATGAGTGATCAGTGGTCGGCTCACGCAATGCCTACGCAAGCTTCCGAATCTTGAATCCCTCCATTTGCATCCACTTAGCTATACTACTCATCCTTACACACTAACCACACATTGTCCGAGTCTCTCATTGTCCGAGTCTCTACCTCTCTCAATATCCAACAGTAGGAGTCGATACAATGACCCATGCACCGGAAGAACATGGGCTTCGGGATTAGCTAATCTGGCCTATGGCCGTGGCATTCCTGGGTTCTCCCATAGTCATCGGGGGTTTCTGCTAAAATTGGGGTTTCTCAATAGTTTTTGCCGACTAAAGCCCCTGGTGATTCTTGATAGCATCGAATCATGTTCAAATCACGGGTACGGATCTTAAACCTTAAGGGGGTGTATGTCTTGATGGAGGAGATATCAAGCATTTATTACCCAAGCGTCCATGTACAAAATGAGCTAAGAGGGAGGATGGCTTGGATTGGAAATTCAGTTGAGTTTAGACTCAGTATTTTCCTGCAGTCGAGTTGGATTCTATACTTGACAGGGTACTTGAGAGACTCTGATCTTCACTCTTTAGGGGCATTGGATACTATAGTAAGTAAGACTCGGAAATCGGTTATGATGAGGTAAGATATCCTGATCACATCCTGCCCGAGGAGTCAAGCTCCAGAGCCAGCATGGTCAAGGTTGGAATGAAGGCAGTACATTCAATGAATCAATACATTGAATAGTTTGGATCAAGGAATCAGAGCGGGCATCGGAGCGTTTCAATCATAACATCTATTCCTTATTCAGTACATCAATAGATTCCGTATTGTGAGCTGATAACCCATCGTACTCAGCTAGCCATTAGCTTGCACTGTGATAAAGCAATGATATAAATTGAACTCATCCAAACTGGCTGCTGCATTGATCCCATTTTACTACTCACTGCCTAGCCTAAGCACAATATCTATCATGACACCAGAAGAGTCAGAAGAAATTGCACTTCTTGGGGCTATATTCTCTGGCAATATTACTGCCCTAATATTTGGAATTGGACTATTCGGTAAGCAATATATATCAAGGCAGTGAAGAGGGATGCTTATTTACTGCTTCCAGGTACCTACATGCTGGCTTTCATCATTGGCATGCATATCATCTTGTATGCATATTGTCATATTCCATATTCTGACACCTAGATATCCTAAACAACACTGTAGGCAAAAGGTGGATAATGGACGGGCACATAAAGCATTAATTGCACTCCTTCTGGCAGCATTTGTGCTGGTGGCTCTTACCACTTGTGCAGCTATTGCAAACAACTTGCTCATTGTCAAGTTAAGTTTGATGGTGTCACTTTCGGGGGGTCTCTTGGCACAAGAAATGGCGGCTGGCTTGAAAGGCGAGGCAATAAATGTTTTAGAAGAATGGCCTGAGAGTTTTATTGTGAATTATACTTAAATCCCCCATTTTGGGCATGAAAACTGATACTTCCTATCACATACAGTTCTTGATTGCTGATACAGCTATTGTTTGGAGAGCTTGGGCACTTTGGGCAGAGAATAGGGTGATCAAGTGGATGCTGTTGGTTATCCTTTTGGCAGACATTGGTGGTCCCTTTGCCACATTTCCCTGACATAGATACTGACATTGGATACTATTTAGGTGTCAACATTGCTGATGCTGTTGTTGACACTAAAGCAGATCTCAGCTTCATTCAAAATACTGTGACCTTGGATTGGCTCTCTACTGTGCTCAATTTGGCAGTAAATATTGTGGCAACACTCCTGATAGCTTATCGGGCATGGTGGGCTGCACCATTAGGCACCTCATTCATTTCCAAGACACTTATTTCATGTATTGTTTTAGGACACATCATCAAACAACCCATGCAATATTGCAGAGCAAGAGAACACCAGTGGAAGTAATCCTTCTACTTATGATTGAGTCTGGTGCAATTTTTGGTGTGGTGCAGGTTTGTGATTTTCTAAAGTGTCAGCAAATACCCAAATTTATGACTTACTATACTTATGCAAAGGTAACCAACATTACCTTTGATGCACTGGACACTCATGCAACTGAATTCTCTCCTGTTGATACTGCCAAATCCCTTTTGGCTCAATTATATATATATAGTGCTGTGAGTCAAACTCTATCCTAATATCCAGTTTCAATATTGGAGATGCAGCATCTAATCTGTTTTCTTTGATCTATAGGTCCTGAATCCAGTTGCTCTTGTCATACTGATTCACACAGGAAATACCTATGAGCACAGTTTTCATTTGGAAGATGTCACCTAGGAAATTGATCTGCTCTCAGCCAACAAAAAAGAAAAAAAATTCAAGATTATTTAGCCAAGGTGTTCAGGCCTTAACAATTGATTGTGTCATTTTTTAAAACCAAATCACATCTTCTTGCGTAATCCGAGGAAATTTTGTAGCATTTCTAGCACTTTGTAAGTCACATGCCAGAGGGCATCCGAATTTTACAGACTGTCATACCATGTCACAAGTCACACTGGAGGTCTATGAACAATTTCAACCCAGAAATTGAGGCCTACAGTGCCAAATTTTGGATGTCACAGGCTGCACCCTATGCCTATGACACAATTGGTCACAGTCACAGGTCCTTATGAAGTGCTCAAAATGGGACAGTTATTTAAAAATCTTGGATGTTGACATGCAAAACATTGACAACAACCTCAGTCCCAATCCAAAGGCCATTTTTTCCATGCTGATGACAGTGCAATACTCTTACTTGCTAGAGTATTCAATATCCACCTAAACTCTTCTATTAGCGCCTCTTGGCTCTTGCTGTCAAGTAGACTTGCAACCAATCCCTACTATTGCCCTACTATGAAATTGATTTGGTGTAAACAGCCAAATATGTTTGTCTATACCATCAACAAAGTGAATCACTCAACAGGCATGCAGGTTGCTTCTCTCTTTTTCACTTTGAGTTGCACAGTAAGCATCTAATTAGATGCACCAAACTCATTGGGCAGCTAATTTATGAAAATACATTGTACTTACTGTGGGAGGCTGGCTACTCGGCCACCCCCTAGTACCCGGCCACATGGTACCTACAACTGTCCACAGGGTTTGGGTCGGTCCAGAAAGGCTTCTATATTGTAGAGTAGCATACTACGAAGCTCCAAACAAGCGGTGGAGGTGCATGAAAGCTCCTCGGAGTCATGGTTGATCGGATATCGGCGCGAGATGCCGTAAAAAAGTGATTTCTCAAGCCATTTTTTGGAAAGACAAACCTGAATCACCACGACCGTCTATTTCCTCGCCACAACGAAGTCTCTGCGACCTTCATCTACATGCTGGGGATGTTTTGAGAGCCTCCTAGTACTACTAGCTCTGAGTACTCGGCCGCATTTCCCAATCTTTATACAGTTTCTCTTGAAATCAATGTTATGACCTAAAAAGGCTCGACTCACTGCAAGATGAGGACTTAGTCCAATGATGTGCAACTTTGGTATTTCATCTCATACATTTATCTGAAGCACCTCCCGTTTTATTTGTATTTTTTGAAATTTATTTGCAGTCTCGATGCTCTATTGACCGGGATCCCTATCTTTGCCGGATTTGGACCCACCTCCGAAAAATATTCGGTATGAGCTCAGTTTTCATCGGAAAATCCTAGGACTGTGCTCAAAATGCGCGCAAGACCCTTTTCTACATACACGATATCCTTTTGCACTGTACATACGTGTATAGCTCATGTGCCAGGTAAAAAACCCTTAGGTGGCCGAGTAGCCAGCCTCCCATAGTACTCTATCCCTTTATTGCAAAAGCTCGAGAAGTATCTCCACGTTTTGGAAGAATATGGTTTGCCTATAGATGAGCTTTTCCTTTACCTAGCCAACCTTCGCTACTCCATTGACTTGCCCATCTTCTCCATCTCCTCCTCCACGAGCAGTAGCCAACGTTATCCAGAGGACGCAATGAACCACGCAAGTATCCTCGTCTTGATTCTCTGCGTACATCATCAACGTAGTGCTACTACGCCACGCACAACCAGCACCACGCTAGATTTAACTATCCAGACCTTGAGCGACTCGGACACTGCATCCAAGGTTATACCAAAATCGAGGAACATGTTCAATTGCAACAAGGCTAAAGTCACCACTGAAAGCGTTTCTTACGATGGAGAGCTATGATCTTCTCTTACCGTTGGTCGCGACTTGGAGTGACAGGGAGAATTTTTATCTCGCCTCGGTAAAAGTGAGTGTACGCAGGCGTAGAGCGGAAACTAATTCGCTTTGTGCTTTGTATAGAAATACGTTCCTGGTGGCGACCTCGCATTGCGAATAATGCAGCAACGGACATTTGACGAGGCCGAAGCACGGTTCTATATCGTCGAACTAGTAAGTCTGGTCGGTTCAAGTATCTGCAATGAAAATTTACTCACATCGTCTTAGGTCGTAGCACTCGAACGCCTAAGCGCGCGCAGAATCATCCATCGCGATACCTATCAATATCCTCATCCGTCCTGACGGACATATCGTTCTCGCTGACTTTGGTGTATCAAAACGATTTTCTGATTTGAGCGAAGATACGGACGATTCCTTCTACACCGATTCGGATGGTAGCTTTTCTGATTTCAAGCCGATATAGCTCGGCGTTGCAGAACCAGTTGGTGCTAGCATATCATCAGCGTACATGACTGACGACTGTGGAACGGCGTACTTCATGTCCCCAGAACAGCATCGCGAGGATCGGTACTCGTTCGAGGTAGATTATTGGGCTGTAGGAGTTATCCTGCATAAGATGGTGATGGGGAAGGTACGTTTGAACTAGCTGCTGTGGAGCTTCATCCGTCTTGCTACGTGGACGACATAGCTTCATTCACTTGGTACAGCCCGTATGCTCACGTCAAATCTCTTCCCGGACGACCAAAACTGTCGGCGGGACAACAACTCGAGCTCGTCGATGTTCGACAGACGATGGAAGTCTTGGATTCGGAGTGTGTTTTGTGCGATGTAGTGATGGGAAAGGGAGCACGACAAGAAATCGACGAAAGGGATGGATTGCGGTGTAGACCGAGCGATACGGACAAATAAAATCGACGCTTTTGTAACAACAGAATGTACCCACCAAAAAAAAATTGTATACCTCCATTTTCAATCATCGCCACTGTCTATTCTGCTTTCTGCTTCACGTCCGAAGATGCCACTATGCTGTAGAGGCGGAATACCATGTCAACAGCCATCATCAAGGGTATCAAGAAGAACGGAATATAACTCGATAGAAGGATGAGCTGTTGTTCAGAGGTGATCTTTGCGTTTTCTTTGAGGATGTAAAATATGCACGGAAGGGTAGTTGTAGCCGTTGACGCGCCATACGCCAGTATTAACACGTAAATTGAACGGGAACCTAGATATTAACTCAAGTGAGGATGTGGACAGCGCAAATTCAGAAGCAAACACTCCGTTCCACAACCCTCGTATTCCAAGAAAGAATGTAGGAAATTGGAATAGCCTATGGAAACAAAGTCAACGAAAGTCTGGACGCGGTGAATGAAGAATGCCCATACAATTCAAGCCAAACGAAACACTTCAACCAGAAAAGTTCACCCAGTAGCTCTCCGCGAACAGCACCAGAAATTAACGGGTCTGCCGAGAATTTGATGTACCAGTTTTGCAGCTCCGACAAGAATGAAGGTACCAATGCAGAAGGATACAGCATCTGAAAGTCAAGAAGAAGCGAAGCTGGAATATGGCTCTGTAGAGACAATTAGAATGCAAGTCCGCAAAAAAAAAGAAGCAAAAAGCTCACTATGAAGAAGCAGAAGTATATGAGGTCCATAGGGCGAGCTGTGAGTGGGATTCGAGACATGGTGGACCAGATGGTTCGATGGTGGTTGGTTGAAGATGTCTATTAGACGCCCATCCAGACGCTCAACGTTTCGAATGTCGCTCCTCTCTCCTGAACTAGGCACATGTCACACTCTACAAACTCAGCAGCTACAGCTGGTACCAGCTCCTCTCAGCAGCACCTGAGGGACGCAATGCAGTTCGGACTTGAGGGACATGCTACTCCCTGCCAAATTATTCGTCAAATTGCTTTCAGCCAAGACCAGGAAACGGACGCTCCAGCTCATACACTTGAGTGTATGGCTGTTATAGACAACTACGACTGTAGCATCAATTCTCTCGACTCCCTTGAACTCGAGAACCCATCTAATGGTCACGACGTGCTAGCATGCTTAGAATCTGAATGGGGACACGACGGATTAGCCAAATTCCTGAACGCTTGCTTGGCAGCTTGTCGAGCTGCATTAGGAGACATGGCTAAGCAGGCAAACCTCAACTTCTTTGTCTGGGACGGACCACAGAAACCCGACGAAGTCTTCTGGAGTCTAACCGGGAGCGCGCCGCAGGTGATCATCCCACTGGTAACAAAGTAAGGCTGGGAGTTTGTAGTTTTGCAGGCAGCAACCTACGCTCGCTGCCTCTTTAGCACAAGTCCACTTTGTCAATTCGCCCTGGTGGTCGGCTATAAACACACAAAACGCCTCTTTCGAATCCGGCTGTTTCATCGCGGAGGTCTCACAGCTTCTGAAGATTTAAATCCCTTTGATTCGGATGGACGGAAAGATATCCTTCGACTCCTGCTCTCCATACTTACTTGGAAGTGTCGTGCCGACGCGTGGTGCAATGAAGCAAACATATTTCTTCCTGGGCCAGAAGGAGCAACAGAAATCTTTGTTTTTGATATCGAAAGCGTTTTGAACACCCGTAAATGTGTTTCCGCGCGCTCACCTTGCGTATTCCATATATGGTTCGCTTCCTCTGGCTTGGATTCTGTGAATCCCGTTGAAAAACCTTCTGCGCAACAGGACGAGCCATCATATTCAAAACGCGACATCCAGAGGCATCCCGAGACTCCCAAGGAGTTTCAGTCACTGCCAGGTGTATCTGGAGCAAAGTCGTCGACAAGTAAAGGTCAGTGGTCTTGTAATGATTTGACTCCCATTTGACAATCGGAGACGTAGCCAAACCAATCAGCATCTCACAATCCCGGACAGTGAAGGTTGAACCGCTAGTCCTTGTGAACGAAACCTTTGTCATCAAGTCTTCCTGGACCTCTACTGAGAGTCGAAACAATACTACTATCGAGCTTCGTCTGCTTCGCCAATGTAGAGGCATGTTCGGTGTCCCAAGGAATTTGTACTCCTTCCGAGCTCACCATAATGATGCCTGTCCGTCCGCCAATCATTTTTTTCTACCTCCCGCAGAAAAAGTGGGCGAGTACCGTTGGGTTTGTTCAACAACAGCACCTATAAACCAACAGAATATCGTACACTTCTAATTCATGGTAATGGTACTTCATTCGTCGTACACTCGCTAGTGTCAGCGCCGGATGTGTCTTCAATGGTTCGGGCGGTTGTTCATGCACATCTTGGTGAGATGGGATAGCTCTTCTGCATTGCATTACCTTAATTTTCTCGAATACTTCAGGTTACTATAATATGTGCCAGAAGTACTTCCTGCACCGGGACATTAGTATCGGTAATGTTCTCATGGTGGAACAGAGGATCAAATGCGAACCGTTTACTATACAAAATCCCAACGAAATTCAAACGGAAATTCTAGAGGTTTGTACAGAATTGGGGATCTCGGACAAACACTATGGCATTCTGATCGATGGTGATATGATCATCGACTGGAGCACGTATTTTGACGAGAAGTACGATGGCTCAAATTCTGTGAGGCTTTCGTTATGCCCATTCCTTTCACTAGACTGACCACCCGGTAGGGGACCCCTGAGTTCATGTCAAACGCGCTACTAGAACAAGACGATGGGATCATTCATTCCCCTGTGGATGACTACTGGTCATTCTATTTCACCACACAATGGGCATGCGTTTTCCGCAAAGCACTACCGGGGGAGGCCTTAGGGGATCCGAAAAAGCTTGAATATCTGCGCAGCTTACTTGCTGGAGGTACTGCAAGTAGGGCATTGGGAACAAACTCTATTGTTGATTACGTCCTGAGAGAACGTTACCATGGGTCCTTTTTGACTAACATTCAACTTTTTCTCAGAGAATGGAACCGGGCACTGAAAGAACTTTGGTGGGAGTGGCAGGATCCCGAGGTACAATTTTGCGCTGACACTTTTCGACTCTATGCGGACAAGGGTTTATTATCTTTTTTGAAAGTAGCGCGTCCTTTTTACTCTCGGGAGGCTGTCTGAACGTATAAAGTTATTGGCTCGTTTCATTGCTTGAAAATAATTACGTCCTAGTATGGGTATCTCTTTCTTACATCAATCTATCTGAGCATGAACGTCTAGAAAGGCAGACTTGGGCGCCTGTAAATCAGTCCGAATTAGGATAATGGCGCTTAAAGATTCCTTTGTATTTGCGCGCGGTGTCACTCGTGACCGTTCTTCCTGATTCTCTTCTTTCACTGTCGGTGAATTATTCATCTACCTTTCGTCACTCGTATAAACTAACAGTCAAACTCCAGCTCGCATCCTCCCACTTTAACCGTACCAATGATTCTCTCGACTACATTTATCACATTGCCCAACGAAATTCTTCACCTCATTTCTGAAGAGTTTCAAGATCCCGGCAGCCTTTCCTGCCTTCCACTCATTTCAAAACGATCATATGAGGTTTTTAATCGTCGTCTTTACGAATCTGTGCGAAACATGGACCAACTAGTCACCCTTGCCCTGTCAGAGGTGGACAGACTGCCACTGAACGGAGCTCATCCCGCATCGTTTGTCAAGGACCTGGAAATCAAATATCACCAGCAGCTAACAGAGGAAGCAGAGGGTGAAATGATGGCTTTTGGAATACAAGAAACATCTCAAGCGGCATTGTTCCGGAAACAGGCCTCTTCTGCATTGAACAATGTACTCCGATACTGCGCTCCCCTGCATCATTTGCGATTTTATTGCGATACAATCTCCCTACCTGAAGTTTTTGGAGGCTTGGACCTCACTACGTTTGACTCCCTTAGGGAGCTTGCGATTGGTTGTCCATTTCCGAAAAGGAGTTTGAAGCAAAGCTTGGATATTTTTGTCAGTCCCGACTTCCGAGGTCATACTTTTCTGATGGAAAAATGTCGCTAACCCGCATTGACAGGAATCATTATGTCGTGGTTGCGTGGATTTGACTTCACTGAAATTGGACTGGTATCATGTTAAATACTTCCGTAAGTCCATGTTTTTTTCAAAAAAATCCTGCAGGCTCCGAAGCTCACCCTTCTTTAATCTAGCTGACCCCAATATCCTGGCCCGACTCATGGAACGAATTCCCAAAGTCTGCCCAAATGTTACAGAAATCGGTCTTTATCTTCCGGGCACCGGAATTATGCAAGAACAACCTTGCGAAAGGATTCAACAAGTTATGGACAATGCCGATTTCTCATTTCCCCTTCTAAAGACTTGTCGCATCCAATTTGTTCACTTGATAAATTGCAAGGCCTTCTTCCTGCGCCATCCTGCAATTGAATATCTCGAACATCTCAGCGACTTCTCAGATCTCAAAATGTCGCTGGGAGTACTCCCAAACCTTAGACATTTCAATGGCTATGTACTCGACTACATTACCTTGTACAAGGAATGTGCACCTCCTATTGAATGTCTCGAGGTGAACTTTCTTTCAGACTGGCATTGTTTGGAGGCAGAGGAAGAGTTCGATTTCCTCCGTGCGCTGTTAAACACGCAGACAATCCGCAAGTTGATTATATGTGACTTGCGGAATTCTCCTGGAATGAGCTTGGATCTTATACAGGGCATCACTGATTCATGTCCAAAGTTGAGATCCTTTTCCTGCATAGTCGACACTACTTATGACATACAGGTAAGCTTACATTTCCTTCCGCTCACCGGGCATGATCAATCATTGACTTGTCGTATAAGTGGCACATGCGGCAGGTTTATTCAGCCATAATCCCCAAACTTGATCATCTCGAGCATCTGAGTATATGCTTCCAGTACTCCTCATTCGATGATGAACATGCCTTTGACCTATTGCACAGTCTACATTTTGAAGCTTTATCCTCTGACAGCCGCATTTGTTGTCATCGAGCATTGAAAACAGTGCAGATTGATGTACGGCTACCATCCTCTGACCCGGACCTCTGGTACACGGAGGACCAGTTCTACTTTATGAAGAAGAAGGACAAGATCGTGCCTGCTTCCAGCCTTGATAGTTATTATAAATTCTAGATACTTAATTCGGACTCATACCGACTGATCTTTCTATTCTACTCTTGACGTTCAGACAAGATTGATGGAAGAAAGGATAATAGGACGGGATCTCGTCAACAAGTCTAGAACAATGTAATGAGCCGATAGTGACTTCAAAAGGTCAGACAGCCTACCCAGAGTAAAAACGACGCGCTACCCTCAAAAAAAATGATAAACCCTTGTCTGCATAGAGTCGAGAAGTGTTAGCCCAAAAATTGTACCTCAGGATCATCCTCCTCCCCTGCCACTCCCGCAGCAATTTGAAACCTAAACCTTCTCTCCGCCTCTGTTATTCGCTCTCATGTCTGTTCCGGCCTAGGATTACACACCCAGTGCGGCTAATGCTTCATCAATAGCAGCCGTTCCTGATAGCATCTTCATCTGAAGAGCCTAACTTGTCCTTCAAGATGGATTTGAGATACTTGATAGAGGACTCGGAGCACTGGCAACAGACTCGGAAGTATAAAGTTTTGATCATGACCAAAACTGTCGCAATTCGGATCTCGAGTAGTACCCGAGATGTTCAAGCTAAGAAGTATGTATATATATGCGCTTCCTTCTCCTTGAGGCTTGGTGGCTGCCAGTGTAATGATACTTATTCTGCATCCGACTCGCTTTAACCCAATCCGGATTCCAACTTCTGGGGAGGAGTGCACATGGACCACAAGTTCAGAGATGCACTACCGATCGTGTTAATATATTACAAACGACTCACAGAGTCACACAGCATACTTACAATTATTTCAATATTCATGAGATGATGCTATGTTTACCTTCAAGCTTTTGGCCTGCCTCAATGTCATAGATTTCAAGTTGGCCATGATTTTGCTCGGCATAGTCCAAGTATGAATCTGAATCATCCATCACACTACCACCTGATTCTGCAGCACTTAGATTGTCAGCAAATCGAATAGTTGAAATAGGAGGAGCTATTGGACGAGATGATGATGGTCTGCTTTCAATTTCCGAGCTTATAGTTGCCTGGAGCGATTTGTTAGACCATACAATGATGACGGTCAACGTAGGAAGGATTGCCTGTATTAAATTTGTCCATAAGTACTAAGTAGAGGTTAGGATTCTTTCACCTACCCCGAGATATATAGATGCATTTGTGATTGCCATGCTTGCAAGGGTTACCGGTGGGGTGTTGGCCCCATCTAAGTTACCTTGAAGGCTATTCAGAATGGCCATTAGCAGCTAAGAATTAGGATAAGCTTTCCTATTACATAGTTAGATATCTGTCTACTTACCTGTATCACCACAAATATTAATCCACTTTCAACGAGAATGATTAGAATTCTCGTGACATCCGTAAGTCTGGTCGGAATTCCTTTCATCATTCTGTAATGTCTCCTAATTCCTGGTTCAGAATAATGATTCTGAAGGCAGAAATCACATACCATGCTTTCCATGCAATGAATGCTGTCCCAAGAGCATTTGTCCCCAGTGACATGCAGCGACTAGCTAAGGACATCTGTCCCTCAACTTCGGGAAGGAGAGTATTCTTAAGGATGTCGACATCAGTAAGAGTGTTCTGAGATATCCATAGAGCTAAAGTCTGATGTGAGCAGCGAGCTGGGCAGGCAAGAATAAGTACTCTAGAAGCACACCTGTATTTGCTGCTGCAAATATGCCTACCGAGACTCGTACAGCCGTATTTCCTGGGTAGAGAACCCATGTGTGCCACAGCACAATCAGATCCGAGATTATCCACTGGAAGATAGTAGTAGGTTATAAAGATAATTGAAGAGAATGAGCTCCTTGTCATACATTGATCATAGGCCAGCCAGACAAAAGTGCCATTACTGAAAATTGTAGTTTGTATTGCTCAAAGCGGTCGGGCAGAGGTATGTGTGGTTCGCGGAGGTACACATCTATCAGGCCAAGCAGACCGATTGTCTGAATGATGAAGTACGCTGTTGTGGCAACAAAGAGCAGAAGAATTGCAACCAGAAGTGCCTTCGAAGCGCGGGATTTCCGGGGACGGGTTCTGGTATGATATACAACTTGAACGGACGGGTTAGTTTGGATGCAAGTGAAATAAGCTCACAGTATCATGCCAAGGCAAACGGCGAAAATAGCAAGATATAGGCCTGCGCCCAGTCAGTGCGCGAGTTGGATTCAGAGGCCGACGAGCCACCCACCATACATAACAGCTCCAATTACATATATGACTGTATTCCAGTAGAGATTGAAGCCCATCGATACAAGAAGCCCATCCTCAGTATTAGTCGTCATCTCAGATCAATCGCAGATTGGAGCTGAGGGTGTAGAGTAGTTGGTTATTGTTGTAGACCATTGACCTGAGCTTATATACTTATATTTGCGTTATATTCCGTTCTAGGGGTAATCAAAAAATTGATGGACTGCCAAAGATTCTTGTATGCTGTATCAGTATCATGCCTAGAAATGATAGAGCAGACTCTGCCTTTGAAAGATGCTATGCATACAGCTGCATCAGCATCATGTCATCTAGAAAATGATCATCGCAGCAAAAACTCCTAGCAGGGTATATGAGCAACCGCCGCAATTGGCTAGACATAGTTAGGAGTAACCCATGCCCATAATAGGCTGAACAGCTAGCCGTTGGAGGTAAAACAGGAGGCGTGACAGCGGTATTCGGGACTAGAATTTGAAATAAGTATTCGACCGTCTTGGAATCACAACCTACATGTCCTTTTGGTTTTTACTTATTTAATGCGTATTTTTTGAGACTGCTCGAAAACAGTATTTTCTGAAAGGAAGGAAGATTATTACACGGCATGGTCCAAGAACTGAACGCCAGATAATTACTCAATGCGGCACTAGCAAAGGCACGGGGCGTCCACGATGAAACCGCACGAGCTCACAGCTGGCCGTCGCCGCTGTTGTAGATCCCAGTCCCATCATAGGGAGGCTGTGATCAAGTGCTGAGAGTACCTGCTTCCAGCGTCGTCTCGCTGCTGTGTTCAGTATGTGGAAGTGAGCATGAGGGTTGGGCTGTTGCCACACGGGGTGGTCAAGCCCAAATCAAACGACTAGCTCAGATCCGGCCCACAGAACGCTCGACAGGAGATAGCCTCTAGGAAGACAGAAACTGACAGGTTTAATGAAGTAGGGCGGGTATACTTTATAATATAACGAAGTAATTGGAAGTATAAGTAGATCATGTATGTGGTGTAGAATATAATATAGCAGAGTGAAATATGACTTGTCTAATGAAGATTGTGTATATAATTTTGAAAGAGAGGGAAGTAGGTGGATTGAGTTGTACAAGACAGAGAAAGCTCGGTAAACGAGCACTTGCAGCGACGACGATGGGTGCGGAAGCGAAAATGCGAATCACGTACTTCCGCGCAGTGCTGGATGGGCTGTGGGCAATGATCATCTTTCCATTTTTTAATCACTAGTCATTAGAGCTTATTAGTAGTGCATCGTATACCGTGGTCCATAAAAGCAGGTGCAGTTCAACCTTGTTACCATTTCAATGGTGCTTGGCGCAATTAAAATTTTTGGAAGACGAGATAAACCACCAGATGAAACGGCATTAAGATCATAATGTCAAGTAACATCTCTAAAAGCGCAAAGAAAGGAGCCAAGCTGTATAGAAAAAGGATGATAAGAGGAAGGCAAAAGGTCAGAAAACGACGAAACTAATAGAGTAGGATTTGGGAAAAGTGCTCCCCCATATGAGCCAAGAAACAAGAGCGGGCAAGGATAGGTTGCTATGAGATACTCCGAGTCGATAACTATGGATATCAGAGTTAAACCGGGCTCCGAGTCTAGAGTCTGAAATATCTCTACTGGAGATATTGACGGAGCTCGTCATGGTTGACAAGAAAGCCACATGTGCCGGAGTAGCATTTCATCGTATTCTGATTTCTTGCTGATTTCGCACAATTTATAAATAGACAGAAGTCTTTAAAACTTGTACAAGTCCTTACATTAAAGGTTTGAAGAGCAGCCGCTAAGAGAGCTACAGCCCTGATTAATGCACTTTGCACTTCTGGATTTTCAAGTGCAAGTATCATGTAAGCAGATTATCTCACGTGACCCATAAATGCGTCTATTGTTGCCGGGACACGTGTATGACTCAGAGTCTCCTCAATATCGTTGCAACAATGCAAGACGAATTGCTTGAGTTTTTGAAGCAGCGCCCACAGAATATTGATGATCCTCTCACGATTCCTCCTCATCTTGGCCTTCTTTCGCCCCAGGCTTATATCGACGTTGCGGTAGATTACGTCGAGCAGTATGCGTTTGACAGAACTTTCACTGTATACACGCTCAAGACCCGGACGCCGTCGCGCTTCACTCCCGACTGTAAATGGAAAATAAAGGCACGACAATATCTGCGAGCCTGTATCATGGTTGATAGAAGTGGGCTGGCATCCATAGATCAAGCCTATGACTCAGGACACCAGCAACAGCGTTTCATCCACGAAGTGGTCTTTAAACAACAATTCAAACTAGAGGAACTTGCATCGGAAATGTTGGCGCTGGTAGAATTAAGTGCGTTCCTTTCTCAATCATCTTAGCAGTATCTGATTTAGGGGCAGTTCGTTCAGAAACAAAAACTGCATCCTCTGTAGCTACCCCCTTGGACACTGGCAAGCCGAGGGACACGATTGTTAAGGATAAGGTATCTGCGAGTCCTCAGTGCTTGATGTTGGAGCTCACTCTGTCTAGGTCCGGGATCGTGATTTCAGCTGTCGTATGACTGGGGCTGCAAGAAGGAAGAAGAGACACTCCGAGCAGCGAGTGCGCGCATCTTTACAGGTAGCCCATGGTCTACCCTATGGTATGGGATCTACTGTTCGTCATTCGTCATCCATATATTGTCTTTGTATGCTCTAACCATCTATTAGGCGTTCAGTCTTGTAACGGCACTCACTGGTATCCCAGCCAACAACTGGAAGGCTGATTGTGTCGAAGATGCGTTCTTAACACTGGGGGCAAGGCCCAAGGCAATCAAAATGTGATGCCCTTACACGGATTCTGCCGGGATTCTGCAGGGATTCTCCAACAAGTAACACTGATGTCACAGACATATAAATATATATATAATACATAATATTCTCACCACGTAGCATTGACATGTGAATTGGCAAGAGCTGGCCCGACTGGCCTGAGAAAGATAATCAGTCTCGTCATTTAAGTACTCGGCTCTTGTCCAGTTCTCATTCATTCCTCATTCCTCATTCCCTCATGGTAATATGCACCTGTTCGTA
>ML769931.1:0-33075 GCA_009733575.1 Gymnopus androsaceus JB14
AAACACCAAAGCACGGGTCAAGTACGCCAACTCAACAAACAACTTTGCGTATCTCGGGAGCCTTTACATCGCCCCGCAATGATACTCCAACTCTCAGTGATTCCCACGAGTTACCTAACAAGCTTATATGACCGCCGCGCAAGTCACTCAAGTAGGCGTTTTTAACACACTCAGTGAAGAGCGGGCAAGGGGTAGAATCTGTTGGTAAAGCTAGGTAAGGTTTTATATTGGAGGAGTTTTTAAAAGCAACTAAAGTACGACGACCGCTTGAACTAATTGAGGGGAAAGCAAACACCCAAAGCACGGGTCAAGTACGCCGACTCAACAAACGACTCTTGCGTATCTGCGCACTATGCTATAGGCACCAGTGGGCGGGCATCAGGCTAGGTGTATCACCTTATCACAATCTTTTTAAAAACTTATGGATAAACAGTATTTGATGGTCTGTGCCATTTTGGGAGGGTGCCGAAGGTGCCGTGGGCTGCCGAATAAGCGCCCTGGGTGCCAAGCCGGATTTTAGCAGCTGCCCGGCCATATTCCCGGGGCTCCAGAAGTTATCGTAGCTCTTTACAAAAGCTCTACGAAGTCTTATCAATATGTTTTTAAAAAGCCTTACTGCATACTGTGATTTGCCGGGTTCTTTTTCTCGTTTAACGTAAACGATACTGCCAAAGACTCAAAGATTAGTAATGTCCGGTTTAATACCAAACCGTTTCTTGTATGGAGTGGCCATTCCAATGGCTTTCTTCAGCGTCCTGTTCCATACATATACTGTGTATTTCATCATGAATCCCCAAAGCCATTTTGGGAGTCCTGATGAAATCAAAAGACTTCGAACTGCATTCAGCAACGTTCGATGTGCATGTTCCGCTATACCATTGTGTTCCGGGGTGTCGTGTACCATGAGATGTCATCGTGTCCCAATACGTTCCAGATATGCCGTGAATTCATTACTGAGAAATTCTCCCCCTCGATCAGAGTGGAGAACTTTAACAGTTGTGCCATATTGAGTTTGGAGACCTGTTTGGAGAACCATGTTGATGAGTTAGATTTGTGCTGGGTATGAAAACCAACCAAACAACAATCACCCCAATCAGATATAATCCAAAAGGTTTAATTTAATGCGAGGAAGGAGGTTGTCAAAGGTTCCCTCGACTACTAATTGATTCGAAGAGAAAAGCACTTGACAGTTGACACAGATAGTGCGCAATGAACAAGGTTTTATATTTGGAGGGAGGTTTTGAAAAGCCAACTAACGTACGACGACGCGCTGAACTAATTGAGGGGAAAGCAAACACCAAAGCACGGGTCAAGTACGCCGACTCAACAAACGACTTTGCGTATCTGCGGTGAAACACCAAAGCACGGGTCAAGTACGCCAACTCAACAAACAACTTTGCGTATCTCGGGAGCCTTTACATCGCCCCGCAATGATACTCCAACTCTCAGTGATTCCCACGAGTTACCTAACAAGCTTATATGACCGCCGCGCAAGTCACTCAAGTAGGCGTTTTTAACACACTCAGTGAAGAGCGGGCAAGGGGTAGAATCTGTTGGTAAAGCTAGGTAACACTCCGAGAAGCTTCCTCCCTAAAACTAGACCAAGCCGACAGTTGGGTCCAAGACCTTTCCTAATCAACAACGGGCTTGTCGAGGTGTGCACATTAGGCTCCACCTGCGGTCCTAAGACTGATGTGACCTCTCTTCGAGATGAAAACCAGGAATGCTCGACTTAATAGCTGGGAAGTAGAATGAACAGCCTCAGTATTATCAAGGTTACAAGAAGGCCACCCGTTTCAAAGTTGTAGAGGACAATGCAGACACGTCTGAGCGTGTACAAATCACTACAGGTCCCAAGATAGAACTGCGTTTCAGGTATCAAGTCTAACTTGTCATTCCGAGATAGAATAGCTACCCTTATATACTGAGCGAGATATATGAAAATAGGAAAATGAGAGAAACTGAGCGAGATAGGATGAAACAGAGTAAGTAAAATAGAAAAAGATAAATAATGTCCATATATGCGTGTATACTATGGTTTTGCCTCGACGTTTTCCTGCCTCGTTTGTTTGTCTTCCTCGATTGGGTCGACTTTTGGGATTTTGGTCCGAATCGACTCGAGTCATTTGCCTTTTTACAAGGCTCGCCAGTTCCTTTAGCAGAACAGCCCTCGGAGGTATTTCTATGTTTTTCCTTGCCAATGGGAGACTGGTTATTATCCCTAGTTCCGCGTGGTCTCGAGTCTAGATGCCTGGTAGCATATGGATCTCGGTAAAACGCTGAGGCTCGGATAGAAATACTCCTTGGTCCTTCCGTGCTCTAGAAGTAGCTACAGCAAGTGGGTCATGTGGCCGCGTTGGACTGCCGCGGCTATATGCCTGGGCGCTTTCCAGCGAGCGTCAACTTTGAGGGCACCTGTTAGGGTACTTCCTCATCTCGGTCCACCTTGCTTCGTTTAATAAACTTGAGTGTTGTTTAGACTCCTCGGTGAGCTGATCGCGGAAGCGATGCCTCGTTAAGACTTCGATCCCTTGGATATATCCTTCGATGACCTAGCCTAGTATAACTGGTATGTGGGCTCGTTTATCTGCCTCGGTCAGCAACTTGTTATCCAACAAGCTTGCCTCGCTACACCATACCGCGCATAGGACTTTGATCGAGGCACATTCACAAAGTTAAGTATGGTACCATTGCGCGTACCGTTACTCTGCAACCTCTTGGGTAGAATAGGTCCTCGGTAGATTTTAACTATCAGCTCGGGCTCACTATAGTTCTCTTATTGACCGTGTTTTGTTACTAACAGAACCTAGGATTATTGGTTCTGCGCAGTTCTAGCCTTAGCCAAAAAATCGGCGTATCAACGTATTGTGCGAATGACTCGTCTTTGACTTCATTTGGGGTTCCTCCAACCAGTCAGTTGCTTCGTCAACTAAAGTCAGCGTGTAAGTGCAATGGTTTACCATCCTGACTTGTGATGGTCCCCACACGTCCATGTGGAAGACGTCTCCAAAATTTTCCGCACATGTGGAGATGATCGCACCTGAGCGATAGGATACCTGGATGCTTTCCCAAGCATACAAGCGCGGCATTCTGGTTCGTCCATTTGCTTTCGGATCCAATCCGATTCCACGAACCTGGTTGTCTCGGAACATATGCTTCACGTAAGCATAGTTAAGATGACCTAAGATGCAGTGTGCCTCGTAAAGAGATACTAATCTGCCAATCTTAGTCGAATAGGCGTGTTCTCTGTGATGGGATCTGGTATAGTCCGTTAATCTTTGGGATAACTCCCACGAGATTCCCTGGCAATCTCTGATCGTCATTTTACCATTTGCGGTGTGGATGGCGTAACCATCATCGTCGAGTTTTCCCAGTGATACAAGTGTGCTGGGAGTGTCTGGACATAGAAGGGTGTTAGGGAGCTTTAACATTCTTATCTCTTGTTCAAATGTTGGAAGTCCCAGATGGAGTGTGCCGGAGATGTTTGCCGTGAAGGTTTCCGCATTAGCGGCCTGGATGACTCGTGTTGGAATCTCCCGTTGATTCCTGAGTTCGTCGGTGAGCGGGGTCATGTGAGTAGAGCATCCGGAGTCAAAAAGAATTGCTCCGTAGCTATGGGCTGCAGCGTAAGTGTCGACGTATACTTCTTCCTCCTCTTCGTTGTTAAGAGTAAGAGGTGGCGGACTGTCAACTTTGATGTTTTGCACTATATCAGAATTGTATTTCTGACATCTGTGATCACTCGGCGATGAAAGAGCTAATTTGAATTTATCAGCTATTTCGGAAAAATCGAACACAAGATTCCCATGCTTAGCGGGAATTTCGATTGCTGCCCATGATGACTCTCGTACTTCCTCAATCATGGATGAGGATGCCACTTTGCTGTTCTTCGGCCTATCTCTCCAGTTTCCATCTGACTTCTTCTTCTGCTTCTCTTTAGGAGCCTTCGTCTCCTTTGCCTCGTTGGCCTGACTGCGTTTCTCCGATGGACATTGATTTCCAAAATGACCTTTACCTCCGCAGTTGTAACAAACAGAGTCTTGACGACTCGTTGATCCTCCGCAGCCTCTGCCTCTGCCTCGGGAATTTCCTCTAGAGGAATTTCCACGACCTTGGAAACCTCCTCTTCCCCTGTTACCGGCATAGTTTGCCGATTCCTTCTTGTGATCATGTCACATTTGGTGTACCATTGATTCAGCACGAATGGTAGAGATGAGCTCTGCAGGACTGAGCTTCTTGTCTGCTTTCACGGAGAAAACAGCCAATGCGTTTATGGTGGCTTTGAAGGTGTCAGGGACAGAGGACATAATGGTATTGACAAATATGTTGTCATTGATATCAATTCCCCTAGTTGTGAGGTCGTCGCGGATGCTGATCATGTCGTCCAAATGTTTATTGACCTTGGATGGGTCCGTGCATCGCATGGTGTGAAGTTGTCTTTGCAAAAATGATTCAGTAAGAGCGTTTTTAGAATCATAATCAGCGAGTAAATTTTCCCACAACCGTTTCGTGTTGTCGTAGTTCCTATACCTTCGGAATATTCCATCCAATAACCTGCCAATGATAGCATTCAAAAGGTCATTGTCCTTTTCTCTATCATTCTCCATTGCATCTGGATCCGTTGTCACATGTGGATTCCATTCGAAATAACGCTGGTAGCTGATAGATCTGGCTGCGAATTCCACTCGAGTTTTCCACGTATCCCAGTTTGATCTGTCCGACTTTAAGGTTGTAACCTTATCAAAGGCTTTTAGTGCTTTAGACATATTGTTGTCGTCGGAATCTGATTCAAATGCCCCTGATGATTCAGATCCTGAATCTGATGGAGATGAGGGTGGAGATCTTTGTGGAAGATCACTCGGTAAGGGCTGTGGAGTTTGCTGTGGAGATGGCTGTGGAGATGGATTTGGTGGAAGTGGAGGTGGTGTTTGCTGTGGCTCTTGTTTTGGTAACGAAACTGGAGCTGGTGAAGGAGTAGGTGCTGGAGTGAGATTAGATGAAGATGAGGCTGCGGCTTTCTGTTTGCCAGCTAGATGTTCGCTACGTCTTTTTCCTGTCTTTCGTTTTCTGCGATTTTGATAAATTGTTCCTGAACAATATCAGGTAGATCGGCATAATCCGGTAATTCTGCAGTGTATTTAGTATCCTTGTAAGGAGTATCGTACCGGCCAGTTTGGGCAAGGCTGTTTAGCACAAACAAACCACTTCTGGTCGCTTGGATTCCACCACCTGTCGTGGGTTTCGTCTTTGTCTGCTATATGTGATTTCGAAGTGCAAGGTGCCTTCTGATCAGTGGCTGGTAATGGTAATGGTAGAGGCGCTGGTTTACTGCTGGATGCTGCGGCGGCGGCAGCTTGTCCTGATGCTGTTCTGCGAGCTGCTGGTGCAGTATGCTAGGTTGTGACATCAACAAGAGTTATGTCCACAAATAGATGCGTCAATGGTTAAGGCGGCCATACCTATTAGAGTTATGTCCTAAATAGGAAGTAGCAGCAGTAAGTCCACACAGGACTTAGTAGTAACGATCACACAGATCGATGGGGGACAACGGTGATATTACAGGGTACGGTACCTAAGCTTATATACAGTCCTAAGTACAAACAATATATCGGGCAAGTGGCTACTGCGTGAATACTTGTGGCTACTATGCATACAGTAAAGTAGGTACTGCGAGAGAGCAAGTGGATACGGCGAGAGACTATGTGGAGTCTGCGAGACAATAACAGTGGAGTGCATGGGATGGTGATACAAACAAGTGGATACTATGAGAAAGCGTTCCATGTATAGTTCGATAAGATATATTTACCTTTGATATTCCAACATTCCCATCTTTGACCTCCAAAAGCCCCAAAAATTGCCTCAAATTTCGAAAATATCTGTGAGAAAATATGACAGTCCGTAAGATTTGGGTCCCTTGCAACATGTGACTTACGAAGTGATCAAAATGAGACAGTACACTAACTAGTGGGGCCAGCATCACCTATAAGAAAATTGGTGAGCACTTGGTTAGTGTGTGGCTTGGGTTGGTTCAGGTGCCCAAAATGTCAACCCGACCCGGACCCAGGTGGCTGGGTACGGGTAAATCCGGGTTGGGTTGGGTACGGTTTTTAAACAGGTTAGTAGTGCTACTATGACCAAGCTACAGAATGGAATTAACAAGATAAACTACTACTGACATACAGATATTATAACAAAATTTCATTGTTGACCAAAACAATACCGTCGTTGTCATCATCAGGATTCAGCATCAGAAAGTAAGAAATTAACCAGCTCCTCGTTCGAAATATAATCTTCAGGCAACCAGTTGCCAAAACACATGAGAGTAGTGTGTGGCTCGGGTCAGGTCGGGTGCCCAAAATGCCAACCCGACCAGGACCCGGCACTCAACCTGGACCCGGTAGGTTGGGTAAGGGTTTGATGCCGGGTCCGGGTTCTGGGTTTTCCGAGGTAGTATAAACACTTAAATACTACAGTGACGGCAACTATTGATGCACACCCCCAAATCGGGAAGGTGGGCGCTTAAGCGTTGTTCTTCAGCATACTGCTCAAAAGAATCATGATTTTTGAGATTATGAGTACTACATAATGCTTAATAGGTGTGATTTTCACGCGAGGAAGTCCAACGGGCTTTTTTTGATGAGACATGGGGGTTCAAAGCACTTAAGCGCCCATCGGCCTGATTTGGGGGTGTGCATCAATAGTTGCCGTCACTGTATATATTATGACTTTTGTCATATTTATGTAGTTTGCAGGCCATGATGTCATTGCATTTTGAGCCAAAATACCATGACATCATGGCCTTCAGCGTGTTTAAGCGCCCATAAGCGCCCGGGAGCATTTCTAAAAGAAATTTAAGAGTTTTTTAATTAATTTTACAGGTAAATATATCTTTTAATTTACATTATAAAATATAGGTTTTCTTGACCCTGGGTGGATCCAGGTACATTGCCGGGTCTCGGGTCCACAGAGCTGGACCCGACCCGACCCAGCACAGCCACCCAACCCGGAAACCCGGCATACCCGGCATACCCAAGCCACACACTACATGAGAGCACAAATGGTCTCAGCACGGAGTTGGTTATGGAGATGGGAGATGAGGATGCGACCATGCAAAAACATTCTTTCAACGGCAACAGAAGAAGCAAAAAATTTAAAAGAGAATGAGAATCCATAAAAATATAATGAGAGCAGTACACACCTGGTATCAAGTGCAAAGAGATTGCCCACTTTGCAAGGTTAGAATACACTTTCTGATTCATGATCCACCATTGAAGAGGGTCATCCGTTTGCACACAGTTGTCCTGAAGGTAGTGGTCAAGCTCATCTTTCCCTGCTTCCCCTGTACCGCTACCAACTTGCCTGGCCATGAGTGAAACAAACAAGTTTGATGAAGAAGCATGAGGGGCTTTGGAGGTCGAATTCTAGCAATATCAGTCATTAGCAAGGAGGTAAAAGGAAGCAAGAGGGTCAAAAACACACCATCAATGAGCCTGTACCTGGCTGAGAGGGTTTGTACCACTCCCAGTGTTTTCAAGTAACGGCAACAGCCTCCTGAATCCATGTATCCATCCAACCAGCCTCGTGCAAGTAGTTGAGCTTCATCAATGGGTGTAGAACTGTTTCAATTGTTAGTGCATTACACAAAGTAAGGGGAAAGGCAGTACTTACTCATTGCCATACGATAAATATCTGAATCATCCATTAGTGTATAATATTTGTTGAGGGTTTTCTTGCCAATAGAGAGCACATTGATACACCAATTTTTGGGCTAAGGCTAGAACTGCGCAGAACCAATAATCCTAGGTTCTGTTTGTAACAAAACATGGTCAATAAGAGAACTATAATGAGCCCGAGCTGATAGTTAAAATCCGCCGAGGACCTATTCTACCCAAGAGGTTGCAGATTAATGGTACGCGCAATGGTACCATACTTAACTTTGTGAATGCACCTTGATCAAAGTCCTATGCGCGGTATGGTGTAGCGAGGCAAGCTTGTTGGATAACAAGTTGCTGACCAAGGCAGATAAATGAGCCCACATACCAGTTATACTAGGCTAGGTCATTGAAGGATATACCCAAGGGATCGAAGTCTTAATGAGGCATTGCTTCTGCAATCAGCTCACCGAGGAGTCTACACGACACTCAAGTTTATTGAACAAAGCAAGGTGGACCGAGATGAGGAAGTACCATAATGGGTGCCCCCAAAGTTGACGCTCGCTGGAAAGCACCCAGGCAGATAGCCGCGGTAATCCAATGTGGCTACATGACCCACTTGCTGTAGCTACTTCTAGAGCATAGAAGGACCAAGGAGTGTTTCTATCCGAGCCTCAGCATTTTACTGAGATCCATATGCTACCATGCATCTAGACTCGAGACTGCACAGAACTAGGGATAATGACCAGTCTCCCATTGGCGAGGAAAAACATAGAAATACTTCTGAGGGCTGTTCTGCTAAAGGAACTGGCGAGTCTTGTAAAAAGGCAAATGACTCGAGTCAATTTGGACCAAAAATCCCAAAAGTCAACCCAATCAAGGAAGACAAATGAATGAGGCAGGAAACGTCGAGGCAAAACCATAGTATACACGCATATATGGACATTATTTATCTTTTTCTATTTTACTTACTCTGTTTCATCCTATCTCGCTCAGTTTCTCTCATTTTTCTATTTTATTATATCTCGCTCAGTATATAAGGGTAGCTATTCTATCTCAGAATAACAAGTTAGACTTGATACCTGAAACACAGTTCTATCTTAGGACCTGTAGTGATTCATACATGCTCAGATGCATCTGCATTGTCCTCTGCAACGTTTGAAACAGGTGGCCTTCTTGTAACCTCAATAATACTGCTGTTCATTCTACTTCCCAGCTATTAAGTCAAGCATTCCTGGTTTTCATCTTGAAGAGAGGTCACATCAGTCTTAGGACCGCAGGTGGAGCCTAACGTGCACACCTCGACGAGCCCATTGTTGATTAGGAAGGTCTTGGACCCAACTGTCGGCTTGGTCTAGTTTTAGGGAGGAAGCTCCTCGGAGTGTTACCTAGCTTTACCAACAGATTCTACCCCTTACCCACTCTTCACTGAGTGTGTTAAAAACGCCTACTCTAGTGACTTGCACGGCAGTCATATAAGCTTGTTAGGTAACTCGCAGGTTTCCCTGAGAGTTGGAGTATCATTGCGCAGCAACGTAAAGGCTCCCGAGATACGCTAAGTCATTTGTTGAGTCGGTGTACTTGACCCATGCTTGGGTATTTCACCTCGGATACACAAAGTCGTTTGTTGAGTTGGCGTACTTGACCCGTGCCTTGGTGTTTGTGTGGATACGCAAAGTTGTTTGTTGAGTCGGTGTACTTGACCCATGCTTTGGTGTTTGCTTTCCCCCTCAATTAGTTCAGCACGTCGTCGTACATTATTTGGCTTTTCAAAACCCCCCTCCAAATATAAACCTTGTTCATCTCGCACTGTCTGTGCCACTGTCAAGTGCTTTTTCTCTTCGAATCAATTAGTAGTTAAGGGAACCTTCAACAACCTCCATCCTCGCATTAAATTAAACCTTTTGGATTGAATCTGATTGGGGTGATTGTGGTTTGGTCAGTTTTCATACCCAGCACAAATCTAACTCATCAGCATGTCAGATAGGTTCAGAGAGAAGTTTGTTGTCAATGATACCAGTTGCAAATGCTTTGTCAATAACATCCATAGTGGGGATGACCGCAGCAACATTAGGTGTATTCAAGGAGAAGAAAGTTGTGGCATCTTTGAGAATCTGGAATAAGGAAATTCATTAGTAACTCATTTGAGCAGAGGACAGAAAGATATGTTGAGTGCAGAAACCAGTCTTCCAATTGCCTCCCATTCCTCATTGCTAAGTAGATAGTCTGACATCCCATTGGAAGAACACTCCAAAAAAGTCAAAACGGGACCCTTCATCTCTACAAAGGCAGCCAGCATGTCATAGGTAGAGTTCCAGTGTGTGGCAACATTGCGAGGAAGTACACAGTCTTTGAATTCAGTGTTCGCAACTTGCTCTCGCCATTGAGGCAAGAGCAGGGTAGTTGAGTTAATGATTTTGAATAAAATTTTGCAAGCCTGTTAGAGCAAATGAGAGTAAATGTAGAGTGAATGAGTAAACAGCTAAACAGCTAAATGGAAAGATACGTGGCAGGTTGCATGCGGTTCAGGGTCAACAAACTTACTTTGAGTAGGGCCATTCTCACAGGCTCGACATCCTCTTTCCATTGCTCTCACTCTTCCTCAGTCACCTCCTGCAACACTTCAACAAATCCCTCTAAATCATCTTTTTCCACATCACCATTCTCTTTGATATCTTTCAATTTGGCATACAGCTTGTCCAGACCAATATCATTGGCTCTGCCTGATTCTGTTCCTGTTGTGGGCTTGACTGGCTCAAAGAGATGAAGGACACCTTTGGCAGCAAGGTTTACAGTATGGGAAAAGCAGTGCACATGAGCATTTTTGCCCTGAAAGTTGGGGAGTATTTGGACAAGTTTTTCAAACATAGCTGTATTTGTGGAGGCGTTGTTGCAGGTGATCGATATAATCTACTGTTTGGTAAGTGAGCATTTTTTCAAGCTTTATAATATCTTTACTGACCTTTCCATCTATCCCATACTCTTTCAGCACCTTTGCAAGCACCTCGGCCATATTTTCCGCTGAATGAGAGCATGGAAGCTCAATGAAGTCAAGTATTGTTGTGGTGAGTTCCTCTTCACCATTATCCAACTTTCGAAGCCACACAATGACTATACTCATAAACACATGGTGGTTAGGAGACATCCAGTGATCAATTGCTATTGGGAGTTTGCCATCAACTGCCAAAAATCAGTGGTAAGTCATTCCGCTAAATTTAATGCAACATTTGTACTTACCTGCAATTCCTCAGCCAGTCTCTCCTTTGTCTTTGAATACAACTTCCTCACATCTCATGCAACAGTTTCTTTGCTCGGCACATACTGCGTTGGATGGCCTTCTTTCTGCAGCCAGCAATAGCATTGATCCCGGACTATACAAAATGGACATGCGGACTCCGCAACCCATCAAGTGGTTACAACACTACAACATTATTCAAGTCCTATACAACATTGTAGAAAGTGGGGGAACAAACCAGGTAGTTTCTTTTTCAGGAGGTTGCGTAGAGAACCTTTCAGACCACCCCTTGAATGTCTTGAGGGCAGCGGTGAGTTTTGTTTGGATTTTTTTTTTCTTCTTACTTTTTTAATGGCGGCTTGTGCTTTATCTAGTGTCGAATCCTTCACGGCAGTGACTGTGTCCTTGCCCCAGCATCTTTTTGCATGAGTGCTCATGTTTCCTGTTCATTGAAGGTAAGTTTTTACTCCGCCAAAGTCTTGACACTACTAACCCGTTGAACCTTTATCCTTTGTTTGCATCCCCTGCCACTTTTTCTTGCCGCAGTTCGTACATGTCCACACAAGATATTTGATGGCTCCCTTGCTATCAAACTCAAACTCAGGCTCAGCGTTGAAAAACATGTAGATCGGAGCTTTTCGTTTTGCCACATCCTTTTCTAATCAACAGTAAGTGTTTGTCTTCATCATACTCGTGTGCATACTCACTAATTTTCTTGATTGCTTCTTCCCTTTTAGACTTTTCAGTCTCAGTTGTATCAAGAATCTTGTCATTATTGTTTAGGTTAGGATGGTTGGCATCATTGTTGCATTCCCCTGCTTCACTGTTGTCACTGCTGTCACTATTGACAATAGTGTTTCGTTTTTTTTGGGTTTGATTGCTGGACGCGCTGGTTTTGCGCTTACAAAAATTCATTTGAGCTGAGGGGAAGAAAAATCAAAACTTTGCACAGCAGTGTATTCATAAATTTGTACAAATAATCCAATACCTGTACATATGCCTTTTACCTACATAATTGTACTTCTACGTAAACAGAGAATGAGCAGTCTGGGGCACTTCAGAGCCCATCTAAGGCTGTCGGGTATGCCAGTTGGGTGCCGGGTACCCAAATTGTGAACTGACCCAACCCAAGAGGGGCACCCGGTAAACCTGGCTAACCTGGTGGACCCATGCCACACACTACACTTGGTCATAACTGCACATGAACCCATTCTCCCACCATAGTCTACCAAGACTATCTCCAATGTTACCAGTAATTATTCTTAGGTAAGGCTCAATGTTTTGTCTTTTGGTTAATTTAATTTTGTTGTGAATATAATGTAGTTTTTCATTGAGACATAAAGTATGCAGGATAAAACGCCGGATGGCCGCTTAAATCATGTGCTCATAAGCACGAGCACATGATCCCTCTCCCAGGGTGTCCCAGGGCTTCCCAGAGCTTCCCAGGATCCCCAGGAATTTGCCTGTTTCCCAGGCAGCCCAAGCAACCTGGGCAGCCTAGGATTTTAGCCAAATCCTGAAGATCTTTGGGCTTGCTTCAGGCAAATTCCAGAGCAACTCCAGAATTGCTCAAGGATCCCTAGAATTTGGCCAAAATCCTGGGCTACCTGGGATGCTTGGGTTGCCTGGTGTTGCCGAGGAATTAGCCAAATTCCTGGGCTTTAGGTAGTATTCCAGATGCCACACAACACGTACCCCTATCTGCTTCCGTATATAAAGTAGATATGAATTACCAATTAATTGTTCTTGTCCCTTTCCATCTTGATGCTCAATTCCCTTGTCTGTTGAGGTTGTACCAGCTAAGCTCTCTCATTTCACAACAAAAGTGACAATGTGCCTTGCCTTACTGCGAGTTTCCAGTGAGAGAGTACACTACATATTAGTATATATAGCAGATCCCACAATGCTTACTAGAGTTAGCATTGCTGGCCTTTTGGCACAATGGTTAACATGACTTGGGATCAGTCTGTTACAAAACTATCACAACTCCCTTACTCACCCCCTAACCCCATAGCTCTGTGGAGTGCTATGGCTGCTATGACATGCTATGAGTTGCTATAGCCTCTACTCAGGTTTCACTGATATACTTCTAATAGACTCTTTTACTTTCTCAACCACTTCAATGGGCCTCATTTTGTGCACAGTGGATGGAGAGTGAACCTAGAGCTCTGACTCTAGGCAACATTTTGCATCATCAACAAGGCCAAAATTTCATTTTGAGCTACAATTTCTATAGCAGCTGGTTTCTGAAAAGTGAATGGCTGAAGATGTAAGACTTGAAGTGAAACCTGTTCTTGTATGCATTACTTTAACAGGAGCCAGCTTTAGATTATCAAGCTAAGTGAGCACTTAATGGCCAGACCAAAAGTGCTGACCTGAGTCACAGATGTTTCATTCATCAATTTTATTGATTGAATTGATACTCTGCTTCCAGAAGAGTAGCTTGGCTACTGATTTAGCGTTTTTGCATTGGTTGACAAGCTTGTCTAGAAAATCATGATTCCCAATCAAGTCATGTATTAGTTATTACTGTAGTATAAAGTACATTGTCAAGTTTGGGAAAAAGAAAAGTCCATTAAAAGTTCAAGGAAGGTCAAAAAAAGCACAACTGAAAAAAGGATGCAAAGAAAAAGGAAAACCTCAAGGGGTGTTCAAAAAAATAAGCACTGACATGACCTTGAGGGGGGGGGGGGGTCTGAGAATTCCTTATGGCCGAAATTTTTTTCATACTATTGAGGCTCTGGGGGGCATTTTAGGTTAATTCAACTACTGAAATAAGGCTATAAAAACTATTTAAAGCACTCAACATCTCAAATCTCCCTGAAAAACATGGATTCTGTAGAATATAATGCATTTTAGTACCAATTTAGGCCCTCCATTAAAAAATATTGTCAATGCAAGTGCACTTTCACCAGGTTGAATTGAACTTAGATGAACTGCTGTGTATTAATTGCCTCTGAAAATGTTGTTTAAAGGTGCAAAGGAGAAAAAATTGTTTATGTAATACAAATTTGAAGTTGGAAATCCTCCAAAGTGTGGGAAAATTTTACTATATATAGGCAGTGGAAGGTGGGGGGGGGGCTTCATGAATCCTTATGACCCAAAAACAAGGTCATGTCGGGACTTAATGGGTTGAACACCCCTTGGAAAACCTCCAAAAAAGTCGCAGAAAATAAGTCTGAAAAAAGATCCAAGCAGAAAAAGGATGAAAAAGGTTCCAAAACAGTTGTAGATGTTTTACTGGTGTATAAAAGTCTAGATCAATTATTCCAGAGGAAAGCCCAGATAATCTTACAGTCAATGCAAATGAAGACATCAATTTAGGCAGCATTGGATGGCCAAACTAGATGATAGTGGAGGACATAAGCATGTTTATCTAATCTTGATATACCTTATACGGCTGTGGGAATAATTACACAGTCAGTTAGTCTGACCTCCAAGCCAGTCCTGGAAAGTTTGACCTGTAATTGCCTTTTCAAAACTATGAACCCCTTGACAGTAGCACATGATTTTGTGATTTTCAAGCATGAAGGTACTAATGGGATGGGGGGGGGGGGGAAACAACTCAACTGGTAAAAGGTTAAAAAGGTTAAAATGTAAGAGCTTGTAAGGGCTCCAATTTACATACAACAGTGTACCTGAGGAAAATGATGGATAAAATGGTGCTTAATCATTTTCAATAAGTATTAGGATGGGCACCTGACAAAAATACAACATGATCATTTCAAGACTTGCAGAAACTTTATGGAAGTGACAGGAAAAGGAAATGGGAAAAAAACCCCGAGGTGCAGTTGATGTTTCTTGTGGCCAAGAACTTCAAAGGGGCTGTTACTTGAAAGTTGACAAGAGGACTATCAAATATTGTTTATGGAGAAAATAGTGTTAAAGTACTTACAGAGAGGAAAATAAATAGTTCTTAGAATGGTCATTCATCAATGCAATGAAACCATTTCTCACCAAATACAAAATCTGCAAAAGATAACTTAGTGTATCCTACCTGAGATATAATGCATAAAGTCCAAAGCCTCCATAGTGGTTTGCGAAACTGAGGAGGGATCCAAATTATACCGTAAGGACAATTTGGAAAGGTAATCCATCCATCACTTGACAGATTCCATTTATTGTGTGCTGAATAGGACAGGTGAGAAACTAATCATGGACAAAAAAATTGAAACACTACCTTGCAAAGATTCATAATTATCTGTGAGGGAGTTATTGAGTGGAAGATCAATAGAGGGATCCCAGATCCTAAATGTCTTATCTGCAAAGCCAGACACAATCCTGGTTCCATCATTTGAAAAGGCAACTGAATAGACATACTGTATAATTACAACCTAAAGTGCCGGGGTTTTATGCGTTACAGTGAGAACTTCAAAAAGTGGAGTTCTCAGGCCAAAAATTAGCATTACGGAAAAATTTTCTAGTGTTTTTTGGGCATTTTGGCGCAATTTTTGGAAATTTGAGTTACTATTTTGCAAAATTCAAAGTTCCTTGAACCCCGTTATGCATTACGATTTTCAAGATGACCAAGTTCCCAGGGACCGTGTTACGGTTATGGGAACTTTAGGTCGTAATTATACAGTAATCATCATGACCTTGCAGGGGATCACCTATTTGAGCACCAGTAGTGGCATCCCGATTCCCAGATCCTGACTGTTTTGTCTGCAGAGCCAGACACAATCCTGGTTCCATCACTTGAAAAGGCAACTGAATAGACATGAGCATCATGACCTTGCAGAGGATCACCCATTTGAGCACCATTAGTGGTGTCCCAGATCCTGACTGTTTTATCTCTAGACCCAGATACAATCCTGGTTCCATCATTTGAAAAGGCAACTGAGGAGACATAATCATCATGACCTTGCAGAAGATCACCCATTTGAGCACCAGTAGTGGCATCCCAGATCCTGACTGTTTTGTCTACAGACCCAGACACAATCCTGGTTCCATCATTTGAAAAGGCAACTGAGGAGATGCAATCATCATGACCTTGCAGAGGATCACCCATTTGAGCACCAGTAGTAGCATCCCAGATCCTAACTGTTGTGTCATTAGACCCAGACACAATCCTGGTCCCATCATTTGAAAAGGCAACTGAATGTACCCAATCATCATGTCCTTGCAGAGGATCACCCATTTGAGCACCAGTGGTAGCATCCCAGATCCTGACTGTTGTGTCACTAGAGCCAGATTCAATCCTGGTTCCATCACTTGAAAAAGCAACTGACTGGACATAATCATCATGACCTTGCAGAGGATCTCCTGTTTGAGCACCAGTAATAGCATCCCAGATCCTGACTGTTTTATCTCTAGACCCAGACACAATCCTAGTACCATCATTTGAAAAGGCAACTGAGGAGACATAATCATCATGACCTTGCAGAGGAACACCCATTTGAGCACCAGTAGTGGCATCCCAGATCCTGACTGTTTTGTCTACAGACCCAGACACAATCCTGGTTCCATCATTTGAAAAGGCAACTGAATGGACGCAACCATCATGGCCCTTCAATGTTATATCTGACATCCGACTTTGTGCCTGAGCTTCAATCCAAGTCTTTTTTATGTGTGGCTTACATTCAAAAGTACTCTGCCAAAAAGGAATGATACTCAGATATAAATGTGGTGTTCTTCCCTTAACTTCACCACTTGAAAACTGCATTAGTAAATTCTGCAGGTATTTCATTATTTCTATTACTTCATGTCTGGGATCAGCATCTCTTAATTTCTATCAGAAATTTAGTTATTTATTCACTCAATTGTATTGCCACTTGATACTAACTGACCTTAAGAATGGCATCCATAGCTTCTCCACATTGTGGCAATAGGTCCAGTACACTCATGGCTTCAATCCAATATACTCCCTTTTCCTTCAAGAACTCATACAACTCCTTTATAATCTCTTCCTGGATCCCACATTTAATGAAATGATAACTCCAGAACTGGCCAGCATACAGTAGTGAAGTGTTTCTCCTATGTTTTGCTCAACTTTTTCCTGAAAGTTAGGTACTTCTTTCTCTGGTATGAATGAGGAAGGAAGATTATAGATATTAAATCTCAGCTGTTTCATCACTGTGAAACATCTCAAGACCAATTTCTGATGCTCGGAGGTGGAGCTATAACCCACATCCTGACCATCCAGTTTGAAGGTAGTAATGAAATCTGGAAATGAAGCATGAAATGTGTAAATACACTTATCCCTCTCTGAGATATAGCATACAGCTTGCAATTTATGGATCAGATCTGTGACAAGTTCTATATCAACTGCCAAAAGCTGGGCTATAGTATTGCATGACATTGGCTTTCCAGCAGTAATGATTGTATAAATAATCATCCAATCTTGTTCAGCTTCCTTTTGTGAGAACTCATTCTCATTTGTGCAAATGGCATTATCCATAATTCCAGGATACAGCTGCTTCATGTCCTCAGTCTTATTTCCCTTCATAATTGAATCTTTCAGCCTGTCTTGCTTTCTTTTGTCACTGCTGGCACCCTTTACAAATTTGACAACAGTTGCTGCATAAATGAACAGAGTTCCTGACAGCATTTTAAGGTTCTCAAGCTGATCCTCTGAGGAACAAATATCTGTCAGCTCAGTCTTAAGGTAAGTGTATATATCCTGTTGCACAAGACTATCCTCTACATGATGTAGAATGAATTCCTGGATTTCAGAAATTGGATTACTAGGTCTTGGATCATTAGACTGTATAAGCTGCTGCTGAATTACAGGTTCTGGGTAGTCCTATAGTAGCCGCGACCAGTTCAGCCGCAGGTCGATCTATTACAAACCACCAGGGTACAGCCACCACGGTCCGTGAGCCGGTATAGTGTAGCGAGCGTTCTTGCCATCGACTGTTGCAGCAGCGCTGCTTTCACGTTGACCAAGGGAAAGGGAATTAAGGGAAAGGGATTGAAAACTATCAATCTACTGTAAAGATGTGTATTCCGAAGTGAATCTGCTCATCTATCTGAGTGAGATTAGCACAGCTGAAGTCAAACTGAAGTAGGTGTGTTGCAGGCATTGGTGGTAATAAGTGATTTTCACAGGGAGAATGATGCATTAGGATGTTCAACAGTGAAATAAAAAAGTTTCATTTGAATGACGCGGAAAACGAGTGCAGGAGATGTAGAGCAAAGAGCGCGCGCGCGCGTCAATGTGGCTGTACAACGATGATTGGTAATACTTTTGGCTGCGGCTGAAGACCCGCGTGGGAACTCGCAGACTCTATATACACACATCCAATGGATCGTCGGTGTATATTCGAGTCTGCCTAGGGGAGACTACTTAGGTTCTGGGCGGCTAGTCAAGAAAAACTTTAATCCTGGCATTTGTCTTTTCTGGATTGCAGATATAAGAGGTTTGAGGACTAATGAGACACCCTCACATTCATCCAAAGCATCTATAATGATGATTGGTGTATGTGCTCCCATTTTACCACATTTAGTAACATCCTTCCATGGCTGAATTAAGAGTTCTTTGACTTGAATATCTGGCATCTTTGAAGGGATGTCAGGATTGCTTCTCAAGATGTCACTAAGTGACATAGCAAATGGTCTGGAGAACCTTGCCAGCTGATATGCCAAGGTACGGATAATTGAACGGTAATCATTACATCCTGGAATCTGACGAGAGCAGAAGAAAGTTCCAGCAAGTAAATTTTTTTCCTCAAGGGCTTCACAAATTGACTTTGCAATTGTGGTTTTGCCTGTTCCAGCCATGCCACACATCCAATAGCCTAACATACTGTCAGGTGTAGAAGTAGTTGCCCACTTCTCAATGTCTTTAAGGATGGCTTTCCTTGTGCCGGGGCAGCAGGACTTTCTGGAAGATTTAACACCTATGTCTGTATCATGGTATGCCTCTGGCGAGTGTCTCAACTGCCCCAGAAAAAATGCCTGCCATAACATTAAATGCCCAATCAATTTTCCGAGCTTTGACAACCTCACCTGTTCACTTTCGGCAGTATTTGACTCAATAGCAATCAGAATTTTCATCTACAAGACAATTAAGTTAATATTTGCTAATTGTATAGCAGTATACATTGATGTTACCTTGCATTCTTCATATGCATCTCGAATCTTCTCCTCAAATTCTTGAATCATTTTAGCAATCTGCTCAGACTGAACAATTCTTTGGAACAGTCCATTTTTCTCTTGCTCTTTGACCTCTTTTTCAATATTACTCAAATGTCTGTAAATGGTTAGCAAATAACATCATTCTACCAAGAATGGATGACCTACTTGATTAGATCTTGAACAATTTGGTGAGTTGCACCAAAGCCTGCTCGATCCATGTATAATTGTAGAAAAGTGGTGCGGGAGGTCAAATCATCAACCAAATTCTTGAGTTGCTCAGTATTGTCAGAAACATTCTGTATATGTATGAGTGTCTCAAAAAAAAACTAAAGATTATATCCAGACCTTATAGACACCAATGCATGCACACACTCCACCTACAGCAGCCTGCAAAGGTAGAAGTGGTGCTGACACCTCTTTCAACACTTTCAGGGCAGCATCAAGAGTGCCTCCAATAGCAGTTCCAATGCCTTGATGATTTGAAGAGTTGCGTACTGATGTGCATCAGCAAAACCTGTATGTACTCCAGAGTGCTCCAGAGCACTGACAGCTGTCAAATAGCCATCAAACTGCTCTGGAGCACTCTGGAGCACTCTGGAGCTGGTACCCTTGCTCCAGAATGTATTAAGATGCCTTATCAACCATACAGGTTTTGCTGATGTGGACTCAGGCTGGTTCCCATCTGCAATGCTTGTAGGGGCTGAATGGAGTGCTTGCATCTGGAGTAGGAGTTGGAACTCGACTTCCAGTAGGTGTTGTATTATGACCTTTGTCTTTGTTATGATGGAAGAACTTGAATGCGCGAGCTATTCTCTTAGCCATTCGGAAATTGTGAGGGTGAACACTGAAGAAGTAATTTTCGGTGTGGCATTCATCTTATGTAGTGCTTGGTTTAAGGTTTAGTCATATAAGGGCTATGAAATCTTCCGCTGACGATCATCGATGATCATTGTCCTAATATAGCCTAATATAGTGTCAATTGACAGACTTTCGATATTTATACTTTTGTATGGCACATGACATAGTTTTGGCGGGGCTCCACGCGAGAAAGTTGACGAAATATTCGCCGTGCCACAACTCCCTAATTGAATCAATTTTCCGTCCTTCTTATAATATAAGAGGTTGTTGTATCATCTCGCGATCGCATATCTGCCTGTAATGGAATCCTAGGACACGTTGACCTTGACTATGGCCCAGGGCCTTTTCCTCACCTAATCCCCATCCACCTGCCCAATCATTCCCCTCCTCTCCCCACCAACCCCTGATCCCTCCTCCTCATCTTCCCCCATACAATAAACACCTTCAACCTACCTTCCCCGGCACTGCAAGGCCATCAGCAAAACATCTATGATGCAGCCACTCCTTGTGGACAGCACTTCCAGCGCCCCAGTGCTCCAGGACCTAGATGCACTGGTTGGTGCTGGCCAGAACTTCCAGAAGCTCCCAGAGGCCTCAAAATTCCTTATTTGGAAATTAAAATATTTTTGACAGCACTGGCAAGCGCTGGTCGGCTCTGGCCAGCTCTGGGAGTGCTGGGAATTTTAAGTGTTGCTGTCGGAATCAAAATCCAAAAGACAGGTTTTGCTGATGAACCACCGCTTGGTGAAACTAGCATTCACTGCACAGATACACAATACTTAGTGGAGCATCTGCATCAATGCCCATACTAAGATGTCTCCTGAGTCCTCATCACTGGAAGGAACAGCACAACTTTAATGAAGGACTGGCAGGGATACCATGCACTTGTATCTGAAAGGCCCTATACATCAGCAAAACCTGTGAGATGCTATAGCAAGGTCCCCCTCTGTCCAGTTCTGTGCAGAGCTGCACAGTTCTGTACAGAGGGGGACCTTGCTATGGCATCTCACAGGTTTTGCTGATGTAAGCCAAATTGGTATTCCATGAGCCAGCTCAAAGCCAGCTTGACATGCAACTTTTGGTTTGTGCTCTAGAAATCACTGGCAGTGAGAGGCAACAGAATCATAGAGAGAACTGAAGAACTGAAGGACCTTACCAGTCATAATGACCTTCATATAGTCTCTAGAGTGTATCCACCACGAGTTCAAGGTTTGAGTTTGTAACAGAACAAAGATGAAAAATCCAATGCCTCTCATTAGGGCTGCTCAATTCTAGGTCTGAAACATGGGACCAGCGGTATGCACGGATCCGGACATTCACATAGGGAGGAGCTTACCGATGAGGATGCGGAAGCGGAGGAGGGAGTGTAGTCACCCCAAAACCAGTTTGCTTGCGGGTGTGTTGGCTATGGGGATGATTGGTTCATCCAAGGGATGTTGATATTCCTCGGAACCCAACTGGTCTAATGTGTACGTGCAGGGTTTATACATACAAACATATAAAGGAAGAGGACTCCGAGGAGACTTTCTTCATGCACGAAGCACGAAGACTCCGCAAGAGCTTCTGTAATGTAATGCAATTACTATTGTACTTTGTTGAGTAAGTACTCCGCACAGTAGGAGCAGCTTTGACTTCCGCATTTGGACATTTACTTACAAATACGTTTCCTATGTTTCACTTATGGTTTTTCCTTGCGTACATACTTTTACCGTCGATTGAGACGATCGACTTATATACCAGATACGCAGCGGTTTACCTCCCTCAGTTGTTCCACTACATTGTGTCCCAACTGAGGCGAGTTTTCTTTTTCTTTATATTCCGGACTGTTCCTTACATAGATTTACTCTTCTAGTTGTTCGTTATCTTACAGGTACAATCACAATATAGTTGTTCCACTACATTGTGTCCCAACTGAGTTGTTCGTTATCTTACAGATTATGAGACTGGAGTCTCTACGAGCTTAAAGGACATCACACGAAGAACTACTAAAACAACTCACAAACTCTACCAAGACTCCTTATGTCGTCAGGAAACTTGATCCTGAATGTACCTACGTTCCCAGAAGCCTCACAGCTATCGGGACAGGACACTTGGCGAGCATTCAAAGACCGAGTTGACTTGCAGGTACAAGTTAGGGGCCTAAAAGGCTATCTAGATGGGTCTATCCCCAAACCAACCTCAGCAACCTACGTCTATCCAGCCCAAACTCCCTCATCCGTCGACAGCCACTTCCCTTCTCCCGGGGAGTGGATCCAGCGTGAACGAATGGTAGCATTGATCATCTACCTTAACTGTACCGACCCCGTGGGTATAGGTATTGAGAAAGATGATTCGGCGCACAAGACCTGGCAATACCTTGTCAAGAAGTATGAAGCACGCGATGAACAATGGATCCACCTAGCTGACACAGCACTCCGAGCGCAGAAGTACAATCCCAAGACAACAACGATGGAGGAGCATGAAAAGAAGATGAAGAATCTCCTTAAAACACTCCATAACCTCGGTGGGTTGTGTAACGACTACCAATTCCGCCTCATCGTCATTGCATCCATGCCCGAGTCCTGGAAGGACTACATACTCAACGTGCCCGGAATCTTCAGTACGGACGTGTTCACTTACCTCCACCATTTGTACCTCGACAAAGTCGGTCGTCATGCTGAAAGTACCGATGACTACATCAAGGACAAAGTTGCCGCATTGGTAGCCCAACACCTTGCCTCACTCGGAACGGGCACCACAGCAGCCAGCGTGAAACGAGAATGCCCAATTTGCATCAACCCTGTATGTCCAACCAAAGTCAGACACACCATTGACAGGTGTTGGGCAAAGGGAGGCGGCGCCGAAGGGAAAGCCCCCAAGTCCTGGAGGGACAAACACGGCACCAAAGCAGCAGCTAGTTCAACCTCCCCAATAGACGTTTATGTTGGATCCTCGTACTCGCCCAAGGGTTCGGAATCGGGTACGTCAAAGTCAAATCTATCCTTCTCCAAACCCGCTGACACCTCTGGCAGAGATGATGCCGTTCTAGACAATAGAGGTGATCAGCAGGGCGGAGGAGTAGATAGATTTAGACCGTACTTAGTACCCAAACACGGTTGTACTATCTGTTCGAACAATACACGACTGTATAACCCCTTACCGAGACTGCACACAAGGACGTTTATCGACTCCGGAGCCACAGACCATTGTTGGGTCCAACGGTCCCATTTCACATAGAGATGGGCACGAATAGCGAATATTCATGAGTATTCATGAATATTTAGCCATTCGTTACTCGCAAATAATGAGTCACGAGTGACGAATATATTCGTTACACGAGTACTTACTCGAGTATAAATAGCCACTTTGATGTCACAAATATTCGTGGTACTTTATTCATGAATATTCGCGAATATTCGCCGATATCACGTGCTTGTTAGCACGAGCATGTGAGGTATTCATTACTTAAGCAAAAATTCAATATATAACTTAATTCGGCTATGTTTGAATATGTATATAATGTTATTGACATGTAACTGTAATAAAATCTGTGTGGCTTAGTGGTTATGGGCGCCGACTCTGGATTAAGGTCAGGCCTTCCTGTGATAGCTGACCAGCAGAGTTCAATTCTCAGTACCGCCACAATTTTGTGTCATGTAATAGTACTCGGAAATGTATACAGACTGTATTTATATTATTATTAAACACTAATATAGTACTTCAACATTATTACTTACATGTTCGAGCCTATATTTACTTTATTTGTAATGTTGTTAATTAATCACAAGTATACTCGAGTATTTGTCCTAAAATACTCGTTATTCACGAATATCTATTCGCGAATATATGTCTGTACAAATATTCGAGTATATACTCGAGTATAAATAGTGGATTTGAGGTGACAAATATTCGTACCACGAATAACGAATATACTCGAGTATGTATTCGTGCCCACCTCTAATTTCACAGAATACCGGGACGTGGAGGAAACGGGGAACAGCGCCATAGCAGGATCGGAAGGAAAGTTCAAAATCTTGGGCATAGGCACCGTGGAGTTCACTACGACTGTCAAAGGGAATAAGAGGTGTATACGACTCCAGAACGTGAAGCACACGCCGGAGTTCGAGCACAACCTCATATTGCTATCGACATTGGACGGGCAAAACTACAGAGGCGAATGGGGAGATGGATCTCTGACAGTGAAGACCAGAGGTGGAGATACGATGATGGTCGGGGTAGGAAAGGGAAGGATGTACGAAGTTCCCGTGCTGGAAACCATTCCCGTCGTAAATTCAGCCTGGTCGCAGGAGAAAGGAGTAGATATACTCACCTGGCACCGAAGACTCGGACACGTCGCTATACCAAGAATCCTCCGCATGGCCAACAAAGGCCTCGTCGACGGACTGAAGATAACTTCCAAGAGGTATACGGTCTTTGCGAGTTGTGTTTATATGGCAAAGCAACTCGAAGACCGTTCGATGAGCAGCTCGCGCATGCACCTGTAACTGTTATTTTGAAGGCTTGACTCTGGGATATATCCCTACTTAGCAAATGCTTCAGTAAGGATATAACCACAGAAGAGCCAATGCCTCTGGAAATGGCACTATGGGATAAATCCATAGCACTACCATGACCAAGGGATATATCCCATGCATCAATATTGCCAGCACCCCATAGCATCGGGATGATGAGTCACCGAGGCGGAGGTTCGCGCTGACAAAGATAAGCGCAACGGAGACACCGGAAGCATGCACCGGACCGACATAGAGCCGAAGTAAAATGTCACCACATAATCAACAAAGTAAATGCTCACGTTGCACATTAACCACTTGTTCATACGAACGATGTAAATAAGTATTCTAATTCGATTATGTGACTCCTACGGCGGAGCATTATTTTATCCATTCACTGCATAGTACAGTACATTACAAGCATCAATGACGGCTACCTGATGAGCTTCCTAAACACACAAATAACCTCATCCAATGCCTCATCCAGCTTTCGGAAGGATAAACGCCTGCAAGGATCTGCAATAGCGTTTGCGGAGGATCATCGTCCTCTTCATGAGCGGCAGGCGTGGGTTCCAAAGCTGGACCGTCGCCGGAAAGGGGGATGGTATTTGGGTTGGAGGTTGGGGTTTTATAGACCGTGCGAGGGTTTTGCAACGAGGAGATGAGTGTAGTAGGTGAGAGAAGAGAAGGCTGGCAAAGTGGGCCAAGGACACTAGGACGTGGTCAAGGGGACCTGAAGTGTCTGGTAACATTGAGAGTGCTTGAAGGAGAGGTGTTGGCGGAAGCTGTAACGGGTCTAGAAGAACGACATTAATCTAAAGATTGAACGATAGGAGAATGGAAACGGAACCAGCTCCTTCGGGAACGACCATTGCAATATTATAGCGTATTTGATTTCTTCTTTCCTAACAAAGTTCTATGCCATGCTCAGGTCAATACTCGCGAAGAAACAATCACGTATGCGTACCTCGAAAACTCCTACTGCCGCAGTTCGTAGCTGGTTGAACCTCGACGAAATCTTCAACCGACTCTCATACACCGTCTTGATCCTCTCAACCTTCGCCCTCTCCGCAATCTTCTGCAATCCTCAGGCGTCCCATCGAGTAACGCAACACCTATATGAGCCTGCTTGAGCGCACCCACATCATTGGTACCATCGCCTGCCATAAGAGTGACGTAGCCAGCACTTTTCAGTGTTGATGTATTCTTTTTGGGCAGGTGATACACGAGCGTAGACCCAGGTGTTTTGGACGAGGTTTTTCCATCCTGGCGTGTTTTCGTATTGCTTCATGGCGGTACCGGTGATACAAATGTCGTACTCGTCGAATAACGTCAAATCGAGTGGGGCGGAGGGGTCCACAGGGATGACTTTGCGTTCGTCCACGGTTCGCCAGGTGAGGTCTATCATGGAGGGTTATCAGTCCAGACGATACAGAAAAATACAATAAACGAATACAAACCTCGTTCGTTACAAGGATTCTCCTTGAGATCCGAGATGAACACTTCCCGGTCTACAATCTCGACCGTCTTCACGACGTGGACGGCAGTCAATGGATTATCACCAGTGATCATGATGCACTGGAACGAAAAGGTGAGCATCGATAATTGTACTTGAAAACCCAACATGGTCTTACACGATGCGAAGAGTCCGCCAACATTTTAAGCGTATCGACAGCATCGGCCTTCAACGGACAATGGAAAACAAGGAAACCAGCGAATGTCAGGTTGCTTTCAATAGCATCTCTAGCGAGCTTATTGATCTAAGAGAACATTAGAACGTCATCAAAACAGGAGTGGAACAAGAACACTAACCTTTTCACTATTCATAAACTCCATTTCCTTACAAGCCAGCGCTAGAACACGGCTTCCCTCTCTAGTGTATCCCTTGTATATCTCATCATATCGAGAAGGAACAACACCAAGCATCCCTTTAATAGTCTCCGGCGCACCCTTGACCGCAACCAAAGTCCGATTTGCATTTCCGCCAGTCCCACCTATAACCAAAGGACCTTGGAAAGTCGGAACAGTACACATTCTCTTAAGAGCAAAGCTGAACTGGAACTGACGTCTAATCGTCGAAGACATTTTGTTGTGGGCTTGCAAAGAAGAAACCACGTTGTCTGGATGTAGGAACAAAAAAAGTCAGACGAGAAGGACGACCGAATTGAAATTCAAACGCACTTTTGCCAACACCCCAGTCCATATTTTCCAACGTCGTTTTCTCCATAGGATCACCGACGATAGTTCCGTCATCGAGTCCCACTAGCGCATGCGCGCCAGCAAGGCAGAGTGTAGTCTCGCGGGAAACTTCTCGAACATTAACAAGAGCGATAGGGTTCTTCTCACTATTTTGGGGGTCAAAACATGAATCAAGTCGAGAAGGATCCTCATTCACCTGTAACACCCTCGAGCACCAAGTTTTCGGCAGTGATATTTCCTGTCTTGTCGAAACAGCAAACGTCGACGGGGCCAGTGAAAGGAATACGGAAGGAATACGGAAGGGCTCAGTACAGAAGATGGCTATAAAGCTTAGATGTTAGTTTGTGAACGTATCTCTGTCGCACCGTATACGTACCGTATTTACTCAAAGCCACTAAACTTGCACTGACAGCGAGAGAGAGTTCCATAGGAAGTTCCGGAGGAACAACACTAGTGATAATCAAAACACAGTCGAGTAGGAGTTTGCTCTTTTCAAGTCGCGTTCGATTCCTAGGGGAATATTAAAAACGTTCACAAAGTCAGAAGCAGGTTTCGAGAAACATATATAACGACACAGACCGAGAATAAACCTCTTCGGCATTATGCAGTGTATTGGGGAGAAATCCTAGTCTACATTATCGAAAGAACTGTACAAGCTAGACGGAGAAATTAGTCAAGGAATCAAATCTTTAGAGCAGACACAACTTGTTTGTGAAAACACTAGAATAGACTTTCGAGTCACCGTATGAGAAGTTGATGCAGGATGTAGGGGAATTATTCGAGAAAAAGTGGAGCTACAACCAAGGAAGTAAGTCGAAAAATTCCTCCAAATAAGATTGAACAAGACGTACGATGGGCCTGAGGAGGTTTAGGCAAGTCTTGAGCCATAGTCCGTCGCGCTGAATGAACGTTAAGAGTCAAGTTCAACCGTGAGATTGCCAAACAATCACATTCGGAAACGCGGTCCGTGGGCGCTTAACGGGCGTTCCTTTCGAGCTCGTCGTTTGAAACGACGGTCTCATGCAGTGAGATGATATCAGATATCATCCGGATGCTCCGGGATCACTTCAGTACATGTTTTTAGGCTGTAATATCTAGAAATTATATGTAGTGAATAAAATATCGATGATAAAATTATATTTCATTCTGAATACTACTGTACATCGATTCTTAAGAATCGAGTTCGTTGTTCTGAGCAATGAACCCGATAGGAATTCGGAGGTTGAGTGTTGCAGGAGAAGCACAAGCAGCTGCGGGAAACAGGTAACGTCTGATCCTCGACGTTCTGAGTGTGTTTTCTAGATAAACAGTCCGTACTTGCAAGATGGATCCTCACTCGCAAATACGTCCGCAAATACGTCCGACAGATCTACCCCTCGAATCTAGCGTATCGCATTCTCTTCGCATGCGCCAACATCCTCATTGTTGCTGGTCTTTCCGAGTCTGATCTGCAGCAACTAGTGGACACACTTGCAGCATGATTCTCCGATAGGTTGGCATTAATTGTGGATAGAGCGGTTCAGCTCAACAATGTCATTGGTGACAACATAACATCCTATAACATCCTGCAAGTTTGTCCCAATATATTGCAACAGAAATCGAATCTCCGGATCGGAAAATGCGAGCATCTCCCTTTTGCCTTGAGATGAGGGACAAGATGCATAGTTCTTGTTTATTGTTGCTTCCGGTTCAATTGTTCTGTTGTTAATCCCAATGGTTTCGGTTCCAAGAATCGTTGGGTATTTCGAAGGTTTTTCAAAGCATTCTCAACGGGGGTTGTTGGTCCAGTTCATACTAACATTATGATCGAGGTGAGATTGTTGCTGTGAGTCTAAATCCGATGCTGTACTTATAGCTTCTTCTTAGGAATTTGCCTCTCGCGGACGAGGAATCTTGTTCACCCACATTTCCATCCATGGTAAGAACGCTTCAACTCGATCTTCAATGCAATTACTTATTCGGTGGAAGAGGTGCGCTTGAGTAAGTATCGTAACCTCTGATCAATCACGATCGGAGTAGCTGAATGAGATGATAGAGTTTGAATCGAGACCGCTTTGACCGCTTTGACATTTACGTTTCATGTATCTTTGTCTCTTACGATTACATCCAGCATCCAGCCTTGGAAAGGACAACTAGGGACGAGAGGACCATAAGCGTGGCGTCCTTCATATCTGCACACTTGTAGCGTCCTTCATTTTGGATCAGCTGTAATTCCGGAGTTCCGTTGATTGCTCTGTCATCTTTCCACATGTTCAACATCATTCAACATGTTCAACATGTTCAACAACCGAAGAACAGCTCAAAAATGTCGTTCAAGGCTCTAGAGATGTGGAAGTGAGTGTCCGGACCCTTTATCCTTGTACTAAATTCTCACTTTCTAGATACGAAATGCACCGAGAATGCCAGCAAATCCTTCTTTAGCCTTAATTCTTGATATAGGTGTGGCCAGCGCATCTCCAAACGTATAAGGCATGAGTTCTGCCTGGATTAGTATCAAGTGCGGGTGTGTACAGTGTTGTCGAGATATCGATTGTGGAATGCCACGTTTGCTGCGCCGTGTACTGTAGGCTTTTTTTCTATTTCGAAGGGCCCAACATATCTAACCAACTTGCTCCAACTTCCAGACGTCCTTGATTACCCAAAGTTTTTATGCTTTTACGACGCTTTCACTAACGGTACTTCTGGTAAGATGTTGGCCAATGGTGACGCAAACCCAGGACCAATTCAACCGCAGTCTTTTCTATCTCATCTCAACCAACTTCTCCTTCGACGCCCACCCACCATGGTCATTACCGAATCAACTTCCATTACCGCTGCCAACGAAAAACGTGCTTCGCAACCAATTCCACGCCCGTCTCTCCATATTCGACCGCACCAATCCTGCGCACATTTAAATCCGGATATACACAATTCCTCCTCTTCCGGTGTACTTCTTTCGGTTCCAGTCATTGAGTCAATGCCAGAAACATGCCTTGCCGTTTCCTCTCTCGTCGTTGGAACCCCGGACTGGAGCATACAGTCTAACATGTACGGCGTCAATTAGGAATGGAGAACAGGTTGTGGGATCGTCATTGTTGACGTATACTCCCGCAAAGCCAGCTGATATCGGAGGTGTAACAAAGATGGATATGCATTCAGGGATGTTGTTGGCGAGACCAGCGATTGGAGAAAATGGTCCTACGAGAGAATTTTTCCTATTGGTACGCGATCAGTAAACCATGTTGGAACTGGTTCTTACGATAATCGACCTAGGTTTCTATTTGAATTTTGGCGGCTACCTCGATTCAAATCTGTTCATTGAAAGTACTGTATTTATGCATCGTATGTCTTTTGTGTTCTTCTTGTTCGACTAGATGATAACGCTCCTTGTACATAGGTCCATCCCATCTCAACGTTCGACAATACAAGCCTTCTCAATGAAGTTTTGGACGAGATGCAGAAAAATGGGCTTTGGTTGACATACGACTTGAGGCTGTGAGTTTATAGGTTACTTCTCCCCATGCGTACGCTAACATGACCCTCATCCAACCAGCACATATATGTCCGTAACCGAGCAAGTCAACCAAATCAAGTCCCGCCCCAACCTCCTGCTCTGGTACAGCGCAGACGAACCCGACGGTACAAAATTTCCCATCTGTTGCAACCTGGTTCTTATGGTGATTGACATAGGTACCCACGATCCTCTCAACGCAACCTCCCTTGCACAGTCTCTCATCACCTCGCTCGACGGAAGCGACGGGAACGGCGGCGCAGGATACCACCCAGTGTCCCTCGTGCTCAATTGCGAAAACTTTTTCTGGTCAGAGTATGCCAGTGACGCGGACGTGTGGGTTGTCGAGGCCATTCTCGGAATTAGCCATGGTGGACTAGGTAGGCGTCGGTTCTCTCTTGGTACCACCTTACTCAAAACTTCACTTCCTGCCTTCCTTACCCCAGGTGTTGTGAGTTGGAATGATCCAACGCCAGATGATATTGTATGTATATCCAATCCAATCCTCATTTAGTCAACCTCCTCACCCCCTTAACCCTACAGAAAACCTCCGCTTCCGGCGTCTCGCTCTTGCTTTAACATCAGGGCCCTCGAATATGTCCGCCTTCATTCTTAATCCCTCTTCGACCTTCAAACAAGTCACTACGAGCAGTGGTATTGACACTGGGTTGTGGACGTTGGACGGCAAGACGCTCTTGCTTGCTGCCATGCTTGAGGCTGCGGAGCTGGGTTTGGGCTTGAAGGGGTTCGGGAATGGCTTGACGGAGGTGTTCTGTAGTGGGGATTGTAGCATAGGAGATGAGAGTGTTGTGCTTGGAAGTGTGGACTCAGTCAGCGAGCATGAAACTTTTGTATTAAATTATTGAAACTTTTGTATTAAATCGATGCTAAATCCCTACATGTTATCAGCCCAGTGGCGTGGTGGTAAGGTCTACAGATGCAAACTAATTTAAGCGCTGGTTGCTCTCGATTGAACAGGTCTACTGTTCGATTAGTGCAACTGGCATAAATTTTGCACTTGTTTCGACCGTTCCGGCCAGCTGCCGTCTCCAGGAACGCTCTTTCCGATTAAAGTCACGGGGCTTACCTACCTTGGTGCTAGGGATTTATCCGTAGCTGCCCTTTCATTGCAATATCCTGGGGCAATGGTCACTGCGGTTGTATCCCTGCTGATGTGTTTGAAACTTGTGGTTGTATCCCAAGTTCAAGCAGTCAGGATAACAACTAAGGCTGGCGCATGAGAGAGAGGTGCTGGAGAGAGTACACATCGACCTGTTTGGCCCAACGCGTACCCAGAGTAAAGGCGGAGCATCCTACATGATGCTGTTCACGGATGGTAGATCCATGATTAAGGTCCCTGCCTTCTTGAGTAATAAACGGAGCGAGACTATCTTGAAGGAGTTCCACCGATTCCATGTGAAGGCCGAGACGCAGACGAAGCAACGACTACAGATGATTCGGATAGATGGAAGGAAAGAGTTAGACAACCGCCTTATGGAGAGTTATTGCGCGCAGAGAGGGATCACAATCGAGAAAGTGCCACTGTACTCCTCAGCGTCGAATGGTATGGCGGAAAGGGCAAATCGCACGGTCGTTGAAGGAACAAGGACTTTGTTGGACGACGCGAAGCTCCCACACGCGTTTTGGGCGGAGACAGCTGCCACCTTCTGTTACGTTGACAGCTTTGTGCCATCAGCGAGGTTCCCAGACAATGTCCCAATAGAAATCTGGACGCGTAAACGGCACGATGTATTGCATTTACGTCCTTTCGGTTGCAGGTGCTGGGCAATGCTCCCGAATATTCGGACTGGAGGGAAACTGGCTAGACAGGCAGTAGAGGGCATACTGATTGGCTATATGGGTCGGAGAGGGTATTGACTGTATATCCCAAGTTCGAGAACCTTTCTTGAATCGCGAGACATTAGATTCGAGGAGGGGGTGCCAAAGCGAACAAGGGATCAACCAATGGAGATCACGGATCACCTTGAGGCATTGCCTTTCGGGGATACCGACGTCGATATCAACGGTGATCAAACTGTCCCCTCCTCCAACAATACGCCTGAACAACCGAATACACCTACTCCTTTGCAAGATGTCGAGCCTGAGCAGTTCGAACTATCACAACCGCTAGCGCCTATCCCAGAACCCCAACAGCCCCGCCAAAGCAAACGAGACCAAAAGCTAACATCTCGACTTATTGAATCCGAGGCGTCCGAAGACAGAGAACGTGAAGCAAGGGACAAAGGGGAAGCGTGGGCAAACGATTTACCAGCCGAGCAGCAGCCTCTTGCCCTCATTGTGCAGAACCCATGGGCATTTGCGTCCACGAGCTCGGAATTCTGGGTCCCAAACTCGTACAAGCAGGCAATGCAAAGACCAGACCTCTGGTCCGAACCAATGCAAGCTGAATACAACCTGCTTTTAGAAAAAGGTGTCTGGGAATTGGTGGAGTTACCACCAGGTGCGAACCTTATGGGCGGAAGATGGACATACGCGATTAAGTGGGGTTCAAAAGGCGAAGTTATTCGTAGGAAAGCACGTTACGTCGCACAAGGATTCACTCAGATTTACGGAGTGGACTATGACAAGACTTACGGGGCAGTCGCTCGAATGGAATCCCTTAGAATCGTCCTTGCAATAATCGCGGTTTTAGGCCTAAAACTTTTCCAGGTCAATTTCAAGGGTGCTTTTCTTAACAGCCCAATCAACCACGACGTCTATATGAAGCAGCCGGAGGGATTCATCAAAGCCGGGCAGGAACATCTTGTGTGCAAACTCAAACGCTCGATCTATGGTACGAAGCAAGGCAGCCACGATTGGCAGGCAACTCTTGCATCAGGTTACAAAGCGGATGGGTACATAGCATCGAGGGCGGACTCATGCATCCGTTATTGTCGAGAGGGGCCGGAATACACCATAACTAGCACCTACGGTGACGATGTTTGTGGAGGTTCGTCGACGATGGGGGGTCGAGAGAAGGCAATAAAGGATCTCAGGAAACGCTGGGAAGCAGGAGAGGTTCGGTCAAACGTACTGCTGGGTATGAGTATTCAGCAAGAACGAAAGAACAGGTGC
>ML769932.1:0-32602 GCA_009733575.1 Gymnopus androsaceus JB14
GTAAATAATATCAGTTGCCAGGAACTGTCTACTTTTGTAGGTAAATTCGGTAGAGGTTAATTTTTTCCCTTTCCCGTGTGATAGAAGGGTGTTAGGGAGCTTTAACATTCTTATTTCTTGTTCAAATGTTGGCAGTTCCAGATGGAGTGTGCCGGAGATGTTTGCCGTGAAATTTTCTGTGTTAGCAGCCTGGATAACTCGTGTCGGAATCTCCTTTTGATTCCTGAGTTCGGTGTAGAGTGGCGTCATGTGAGTAGAGCATCCAGAGTCAAAAAGAATTGCTCCGTAACTGTGGGCTGCAGCAAAAGCATGGTCGATTTTTCCAACTCCTTCTTTGGTGTCATATTTGAATTTAGAGGAAGGAAAGAGATTAACGTCGACGTATACTTCTTCCTCCTCTTCAGGATTTTTGACTTTGATGTTTTGCACTATGCAGTTTTGATTGCTCGGCAATGAAAGAGCTAATTCAAATTTATCAGCTATTTCAGAAAAATCAAAAACAAGATTCCCTGGCTCAGTGGGAATTTTGATTGCTGCCCATGATGACTCTGGTACTTCCTCAATCATTGATGATGCCACTTCGTTGTTCTTCGGCCTGTCTCTCCAGTTTCCATCTGACTTCTTCTTCTTCTTCTGCTCCTTAGGAGGTTTTGTCTCCTTGGCCTCGTTGGCCTGACTGCGTTTCTCTGATGGACATTGATTTCCGAAGTGTCCCTTGCCTCCGCAGTTGTAACATATGGAGTCTTGGCGACTCGTTGCCCCTCCTTGGCCTTTGCCTCTGCCTCGGGAATTTCCTCTAAAGGAATTTCCACAACCTTGGAAACCTCCTCTTCCCCTGTTACAGGCATAGTTTGCCGATTCCTTCTTGTGGTTGTGTCGCATTTGGTGTACCATAGATTCTGCACAAATGGTAGAGATAAGCTCGGCAAGACTGAGCTTCTTGTCTGCTTTTATGGAAAAAACAGCCAATGCGTTGATTGTGGCTTTGAAGGTATCGGGGACAGAGGACATAATAGTTTTGACAAATATATTGTCATTGATATTGATTCCTCTAATTGTGAGGTCGTTGCGGATGCTGATCATGTTGTCCAGATGTTTATTGACCTTGGCCGGGTCAGTGCATCGCATGGTGTGAAGTCATCTTTGCAAAAATGACTCAGTAAGAGCGTTTTTAGAATCATAATCAGCAAGTAGATTATCCCACAACCGTTTTGAGTTGTCGTAGTTCCTATACCTTTGGAATATTCCATCCAATAACCTACCAATGATGGCATTCAAAAGATTGTTATCCTTTTCTCTATCACTCTCCGTTGCATCTGGATCAGTTATCAATTGTGGATTCCATTCCAAATACTTTTGATAACCAATAGATTTTGCTGCGAATTCCACTCGAGTTTTCCACGTGTCCCAGTTTGATCTGTCCAATTTTAAAGTTGTAACCTTATCAAAGGCTTTTGATGCTTTAGACATATTGTTGTTATTGTTGTCGGAATCTGATTCGAATGCCCCTGATGATTCAGAACCTGAATCTGATGGATCTGATGGAGATGGGGGTGTAGGATCTGGTGGGAGATTGCTAGATGTGGGTTGTGGAGTTTGATGTGGAGATGGCTGTGGAGATGGATTTGGTGGAGGTGGAGGTGGAGTTTGCTGTGGCTCTTGTTTCAGTAATAAAACTGGAGCTGGTGTAGGTGTAGGTGCTGGAGTGGAATTGGATGAGGATGAGGCTGCGGCTTTCTGTTTGCCAGCTAGACGTTCACTACGCCTTTTCTCCTGTCTTTGGTTTTCTGCCTCTTTGATATATTCTTCCTGACTAATATCAGGGAGGTCAGTGTAATCCGGTAGTTCTGCAGTATATTTAGTATCCTTGTGAGGTTTATTGTACTGGTTTGGGCAAGGCTGTTTAGCACAAACAAACCACTTTTGGTCTGTTGGATTCCACCACCTGTCGCGGGTTTCGTCTTTGTCCGCTATGTGAGATTTCAAAGCGCAAGGTGCCTTCTGATTGGTGGCTGGTAATGGTAATGGTAGAGGTGCTGGTTTACTGCTAGATGCGGCGGTGGTGGCTTGCCCTGATGCTGTTCTACGAGCTGCTGGTGCAGTAGGCCTAGATTGTGACATCAACAAGGGTTATGTCCACAAATAGATGTGTCAATGGTTAAGGCCGGGGCCCATAACCTATTAGAGTTATGTTCCTAAATAGGAAGTAGCAGCAGTAAGTCCACACAGGACTTAGTAGTAGCGATCACACAGGGTATTGTACCTAGGCTTATATACAGTCCTATGTACAAACAATATATCGGGCAGGTGGCTACTGCGTGAATACTTGTGGCTACTGTCCATACAGTAAAGTGGGTACTGCGAGATAGTAAGTGGATACAGCGAGAGACTAGGTGGATACTGCGAGACGATAGATGTGGAGTGCATGGGATGGTGATACAAACAAATGGAGACTACGAGAAAGCGTTCCATGTATAGTTTGATGAGATATATTTACCTTTGATATTCCAACATGCTCTTCATTTGTCATTGAACTCAACCCATCTTGGACCATACTCTGTCTCCGGCACTCGCTCCAGGAAGTGAAGAGCTATATGAGAAAATGAGTTGGATGCAATGATCAAAAGCTACAGTGCATACCACAGCCATGAGCTCTCCCTGCAAGCACCTTGTAACTGTAACACCTCTAGCCCTCTCACCATTCTCAAGAACACTGCCCCTGCAAAGACAAGTCAACTTGACTTCCTCTCTGAGAACATTTCCAGCCATGGTTTTGTTCTCTACCTCAACATCCAACCTATGGTTTGAAAAATATAGCATTCATGGTAGGATCATTGACCTTGCAGATCCACCTTCATCATGTGCCAGCAGACAGGATCTGTCTAGCTAGAAATGATGAAGAGGAAGAAAAATTGCACTGAGATGCCAAGGTAATTTGCTCTGAGACCCAACTGCAATAGTCATTGGAATGGGTGCACTGTAAAATTGAATTGAGATTTGGGGGATTGGATGGATGAAGGAATGACTGAGTAGATTGCTATTTCCCAAATCTTGTCCTCTGGATATCCATTCTGCATATTTGCAAAACATCTCTGAAAAGTGGGAGGTTCTCCAGAGCACTGCCGACCTCTCAACATTTTATGCAGCTCCACAACCTAGAACTTGGTATGAGTAGTTGCTCCCAGTCAGCTGTAGAGATTGAACTTTGAGGATCATTGGAAATGTTGGTGCAAGAAGTGATATGAGCCAGATCTGGCTGATGCAATTGATGTATATGAATAGGGCTGTGGTCCTAGAAGAAGACTGGTAAGAGTGAATATGAGGGAATTTGACTTGGTCAATGTTGACTGCGTGGTCATTTGGCCCCTGATATATGGTGTAAAGGAAGCAGAAGAGATGCTGCAGCTGGGAGCCCAATATTTATATAAAATTTCACCTGGAAGAGAAGAAGAAAGCAGAGAAAGGGGAAGGTCAGTCAGCCACATAGATACAGAGATTTAAAAAAGGGAAACTAACCAACCAAAATGGCCTGGATCCTTCTTCCTAATTGTTGCAATCAAACATTGATACGATGCAACTGCATATGAGATGAAATAATTCAGTCAGTGTAACACCAATAGGACATGGAGATGAAAGAATGAAATAATACACACCCAAAACACCAGCATTCCCTTCTCAGCTTAGACACTTCGGTAGAGTATTCAACTCTCAATCCTTCTGCTAATGGGCTTGTAAGGCATATATGGTATTATTTTATTGTGTGAGATGCGCTGGATGATAACAAGATGGTCATGCGTGAGGCTCTTTGCTAGCTACTAGCCATAAGCCAAGTCAGCTAAAAGATTGATTAGAATTGAGAAGAAATGTACCATATATCCTCAGAGTTTCCTGGACTTTTAGGAGGAAGCTAGTTAGTCCATATTTGGACAGACAAACAAAACAGAATACACATACAATTGACCCAAACCCCAAAGCAGCCCCCAAACCAAATCAGTCCAGCAAGGAGATTCATACAATACTACAAGTTCACTGAAAGAGGTGCATGGAGGACAAGGGGCACAAGCGGGCTAGGCAGTTATTTTTGGATAAAAGGGCGACAGCGGAGTCAAAGACGGGAGTGCGTTGGATGAAAATGGCCAAGTTGAGTGCATGAAGAAAATCATCTGCAGTGGATGAGGATGAGAAGATGTTGGTGAACGTCGTTATGAAAGGAGGAGGAGATGCATGAGTAAGGCAGTGGTTATAGGGCAACGAGAAATCCAAGGAAAATTGACAGGGAAGAAAGTTAAAAAAAAAAATGTTTGAAATAAACATCTTAGACAAAAGAAATGAACGTACCATGGTCCTGAAGAGGTTTTGGCGAGTCTTGGATGGTGAATCGTTGTGTCAAATGAGTGCTCAGAGCAAAGTTTAACTGTGAGATCACGTTTGGAAACACAGTCCGTAGGTGCTTACTGAGCATTTCTTTTGAGCTTGTTGTTCAAAAAAACGGTCTCAAAGAGTGAGATGATACCAGATATCATCCAGATGCTCTGGGATAGCTTTAATATCTATATATTAGTATTGAATATCCAGAAAATAGAGATTCACAGCATGTGAGCATGCCAATCTCCCCAAAGACACTCCCAATGGTCTAATTGAATATCACCACGGCTGGCTTGTTTGCTCAATTAGCAATGCTGTGGGGCCATTGTACACTTGATTTTGATATATACCAAGCCTTTGACAAAGCACCGCTGAGAACGCCATAAGTTCTCAAGGTATCAAGAATGCATGATTCGGAAGGAAAGTACATGTCAACTTGATATTTCAAGTAATCATAAATCTACATAGAGCTGATTTCATTCCATTATTATGAGCGTATATGGTACTAGGACATATTTACAAAGTTCGGAAGCAAACAAGATACTTCTCCATGCTCAAGCTTGTCATTGTATAATGAGCTCTTCAATTTATTTGAGACTAAATACAAAATTGGATATTGAGTGTCAAGATTCTGCCCAGTAGATATATTTCTGAGATTAATGAGTGTATATACATTTTTTATAAATAAATTCAATCCTGGTGGGTCCAGATGGTATCTGATATCATCTTACTGCTTGAGAACGTTGTTTTGAATGACAAGCTCGAAAGGAACGCCTGTTAAGCGCCTATGGACCGCGTTTCCGAGCATGACTTTCGACGATCTCATGGTTGAATGTTGGCTCTCAACATTCATTCAACACAATGGATTATGGTCCCAAGGCTTTCCTAAGCCTCTTCAGGCCCATGGTATGTCCTTTTATTTGTGTCTGGTGCTTATTTAAAAGTTTTTCTTCCTTTTATAGCTTCATTTTCTCTTAAACTTGATCCCTCTTATACAACAGCTTGACCTAGTCCAAATGGGCTGCATACACAGCTAGTGCACTTATCACTCTGGGATCTTGCAAAGAAAGCCAATTCCCTATGCTAGGTATATTCTTATGCATACAACTTTTCTCCCATTGTTCTACTGATCTGGGAGATTAGGCTCAAATTCTTTGTTCCTTCAGCAATATTCGCCTCATTTGTATTTCCCTCCCCGTTGCGATGTTGTTGAAGATCCTCATGGATCCCATAGCAAAGCACTCCCTTTCCTCATCTGCACAGTGGGTTTTGATAAACCCTTGTGTCTCGCTTGAGTGGAGTTTTTCTCATCCCCAGATGGCCATCCTCCATCACCCAGCGTTGGAGTCGGGGCAACCACCAATGGCAAAGACATGTTGAAAGCCACAGGTGAGATTGTTCTGACAGCACTAAACAACATCTACATGCCCATATTCTGTGACTACGTTTTGGAAATTGTGGTTCTCCTCAGCAGAGCATGGAGTTGAATTAGTGGGCTGAGAGAGGTGTGTGTATTGGCTGCATTGGTACTGGGACCAATTGGGTATGGATTGTTTGTTGCTGTGCATATTTTTGTGCTCAATTTTGTGTATTATGGTCAAGGTACATGGTTATTTGTTCTTGTTGTTGTGTTTTACTGACTTTTTTTTCTCTAGGTCAGACATATACAATCTATTAGAGGTGCCAATACGTCTCCCACAAAATCCACCACCTCTGTACTCAATGTCCCAACTCGAAGCCTTGGACAAAACTATCTTTGTTGGCTCCACACTTTCTGGCACAAAATCTACCACCTCTGTACTCAACATCCCGACTCGAAGCCTTGGACAGAACTATCTTTGTCAGCTCTACACTCTCTGGCTTCTTCCAATCCTAACCTCAACCCTCAAACATTCTCTTGTCCTGATGATCTACTACAACTATTCTCTTGTTCATGGTGAATGTTGTTGGGTACATCCCGTTCCCATTCTCCATCTTAAACTCGCAATGCTGGAAGACTATGGGATGCTCCCGGTGTTGGCTGACAAGGTTGGTGATGTATGAACATTCTCAGAGTGATACTCATAATCATCCAATTCAACAGTTGCTATTTGCATACCATATCGAATTGTCCGGTGGTTGTAGGAATGTGGATCTAGCGTCGTAAGAAATTTGAGCCCAAGATTGATTTCAACAACCACGCCATTAGGTTCAGCAACTGGTAGAGAATGATTCTTTTGACATTTTCTATAACCGGGACAGTAACTGGCAGTGAGAAAGCAAAGGGAAAGGGCATTCATTTGCAGGAGGAAGCAGAGGTCCATGAGGAGAGGCTGACAGAGGCACTTGAGGACATTTTCTATGTGTTTGGGGTCTGATTCTTGCACGAGATGTTTGTTATTTCCAAAGTTTTGGTTGTTCCACATTCTCGCTGCATTTTACCATTCATTTTTTTTTGTCATTTTGCGCACTGTTTAGCTATTTCCAAGGGGGATCTGACAGCTGAATTTCCGAAAACGTCTATGATCATCCTTTGCCCGGTCCGCAAGCGCTAAAACTTTCAGACAGTGAAAATGTTTGAAGACCTTTAACTTTCAGTAATCCTCAGTAGACAATTTTTTGAATAGACAGAAATTCTTTAATAGACCTTAAAATCGAGATTCTGAATCCATTTGAAGTTTAAGCAAGAATTGAAAGAATCGCAAGCAAAATACTAAAATGTGTAGTGTAATACTATGGTGCCATTCAGAATCACGCATGCACTGCCATGAGTCATACGACTCCGTCATTCCGTCACTCCGACGACTCAAGCTTCTATTATTGTGCTACATAATTCGTTATATTTTGTACTCAGAAGTTGGATTAGAAGCATAAAACACAAAATGCAGCAAAATCGTAAAGAAAAACAACGAAAGCGCTGTACTGTAGTACCCGACCACGGGATTTCCTTATTTGGGATCATCATCATGGTACCCGAAAACTTTTAGGGATGATATCACTAATTTTAATTTCCGATCCCCCTTGGCTATTTCCATTGCAATGCAACCACTAGTTGTTTACTTTCATTAATTCTGTCTTTAACTATGTATTTCCACTACTGTTACTGCTGCGCTAGGCACAGCTGGCTTTTATTACCTGTTGTGCTATGGTATTGAACAATGCTTTATTTAGGTTGGTCAAGTATGAGCTACACTGGTGGCCAAAACTGATGAACCCCCCAAATCAGGAAGGTGGGCGCTAAAAGGTTCAACATTGCGTTGGATAGCGAGCAGCAATGCAGAAAGTAGATTTCATCTATTCTAGCACACATAATATAGTGTAGAATGTTCAAAAGTACCCATTTCCCAAAAAGAATGACCAGAAAGGTTGAAATTGAGCAACAACAGCCCCAATGACATTTTCAGAGCTTGGAATGTTGTTGAAGGAAGATTTGAGCAAAATATGTTGTTTGAAGGGATGTAGACAGTGTACAAGGTCAGGTAGTAGTCCTAGAGATAATGAAAAAAGAGTTTTGACCACAAAAACCTCAAAGCAGCATGCGTACCTGATACCCAGAGCTTTTCCTGCCCTTCAACACAACAATACTCAAGATTCTGCAGCACAAAGTCTCTCTGTAGCCTTTAAGACCATCCTAATACCCACTGGCACCTTTTTTTTGCTCCCAAAGGCCCATCTTTGCTGTGTAACCCATTAGCAAGCCAACCAAGTTGTTTGGAGTGTTGTCAACTGAAAATACATTAGAATGCTCCAAAAATTGGGCTCACAATGACGAAGAGTAGTGCAGTTTGCATGTAATATTTTTTGAAGCAATTTTGAAGTCCGTTGTTGAGCTGCTTGCAAAGGATGACAATGATGATGAATTTTGAGCGCTTTAGCGCCCACCTTCCCGATTTGGGGGGTTCATCAGTTTTGGCCACCAGTATATATTGCAATTACAATGTATATTTTATATCAGTTAAATGGTGTAGGTGTTAGTGCACCTCAACTAAATGTGTAGTCACGAGATTAATATCGAAAGCTATGAGGGTTCAGTCCTTCATGCTGTCAATATTTTACTTGGATCAACTGCCATCCCAGGCCAGATCCGCAAGGTGACCGGTATCATGGTAATAATGATTAAATCACATTCAGTCCGGGTTATCAGTGCTGATAAATATACCAGATGATCCTCTTGGGCAATTGCCCAATGGATTGTATCCTCCCCAGCTGCCCTATATTGAGATGATTTAGCCTATAACTGGGTGTTTGGGCAATTCCCCTTGCTGATGACATCAGATCTTGGGCAACTCCCCAAGTTGATGTGATCCCTAGCTGCTATGGCTGGCAGCCCAGAGGTGTACCATACCAGTTGAATGTGGATGCTTGTACTTCACTATCAATGCACATTTTGTCTTGTCAGGCTCCAACAAAAATGGAAAGGAACAGCCTTAGAAAGGCTCGCCTGAGGATGCCCCAGGAAGGCCCCAGAATGCCTAGGAGGCTTAGGAGGCCTAGGAGGCCTAGGATAACTGAGGTGTCCTAAGTTTTTGCATTATTCCTAGGTGGCCTAGGCTGCCTAAGTGACTTAGGGTCATCCTGGGCCCAGACCATTTTTCCTGATGCTGGCTATGCCCTTGCCAATGGATCCACAGGTGCCAGCTATGCCCTTGGCAATGGGTCTGCAGGTTATGGGTCCAATTATATTGCCTTCAGCATGAGCAATCAAGTACATGCAAAGGATTCTGACCACAGGGGAGTGTTTGATAGAGTTGGACTTGCTCTGGACATTATCTGCTCATCAGTTTTCAGAGTGGGTGAGATTCCTGGAGATACAGCTGATAAAGTGGGAGACAGTGCACAATCTGCTTGAGATGTGTGAGACATCATATAGGCAATGAATAACCCAGATCAATAAAGTTATCCTCCACAGCCATATCCTCCTCTGCCTCATTTTCTGCCTACTCCCAGTGCTAGACCTAAACCACAGATTAAGGCCATGTCCAACCACCCACCTCAACCATATCCACCTATCACAGCTCCTGTAGTTACATCACCTCTGGCAATTCCAGTAACTCCAGTAACTCCAGTAGCTCTGATGGCTCCAGTAACTCCGGTAACTCTGGTAACTTTGGTGGAGATGCCTAGCCCTCCTATTACCATGAATCCTGCTGTTCCTTCAGTTCCTTCTCCTCCTGCTACACCTAGACACAAATCCATTGTTTTTTCAACTCCTCAGTATGCTTATTCCAGTCATGATAGCCCTGGACATGCTATGTCAGCTCCACCCACACCTGGATGTGCTAGAATTGCATATGCAAGTCCTGAACATGCTTTGTCAGAACCTCCCATTGAATCAGCTTCTCTGGGCAGCAACTGGCCACATTGGGTTTGTGAAGGATACCAGAATTTGTTGAAGCTGCATGACGGTGAGGAGATGGAGGGTAGTGGTCATTGGAAGGAGGCAATGGGTGATTGGGTGACACTAGAAAGGGCCCTTGGATTCAAAAATCCACAAGGAACTGTAAGTTCTGTTTCTTTTGCTTTTGGAACCTACACTGTTTAATAAGTTACATTGCAGCAGGCATCTTATCCATCTGCATCACATCCTCAAATTGTTCATGACTTGTTCAAAAACAAAAAACTTGCACATAATGTACTTGGAAAGAATTATGGAACCTCAAGCAAATTCAGGGAATCTTGGTGGGTTTGGTGGTCTGCTATTTCTCCAGAGTGGAGAGAACATGATATAGTTGGTAAAATTGTGTCGGGGGGTGGCGAGGGTTCATGGGACAGCTTTGAGTGCCCAGGGCAAATGGGAATGTTCAGTGTTTTTGGTATCCCTTTGATGGTGGTACTTGCATTGTGAATCTGACAGGGAACGCAGAGAGGTCTTTATAGCATTGAAGGATGTTACCATGGTTATGTAAGATATGGCATGGGCAAAGGGGTGAGTTCACATTGTGTCAAGATGAACTGAGTTGTTTTACTAACTGTTATTTTGCTTTAAATAGTGGATTTGACAAGCAAGTTGGAAAGAGAAATATGGTTGAAGAGGACAATGCAGCCTCTCCTTCAAAGAAGCGCCGCATAACTCGGGCTTCTGCAACTCAGGCTTCTGTGTGTAAATAATACTTTCTTGGGTTCAAAAACACCCAGTTGCATAGTTGTAAATAGCTGAATTCTGCAACTTGTACATAAAAAATTCATAATGCATTACTTGATCAGTACCCTTAAGAATATAAGTAATGCATTACTCAATAAGTGCCCTTAAGTAGTAGTGCATTACTTACAGAAGCAAACCTGGAAGCAAAACAGACCCAGAAGCAAAACATGTGATATTTTTGCTTGCAGAGCACCACTTGACCCCGGAATTTTTTTGTAACAAGTATTTGAGTGTGCCCTGACTCAGATGTACCATACCTGAACCAAAAAAATCTACATAATATGCCATTAAAAATTAAATATGGCTCTTTAGGCCAAAAAGCTTTTTTTTGGTTAAGATGGGCCTGTTACAGTGAAAAACCCAGTGTTATATGCATTTGAATATACTCAAAAATCATGATAAATATATGAGAGTAGGCTCCCATAAAAGGAACAGCAGGTTTCCTATACTCAGACCATATGTTTCGGATGGGGGTTTTCAACACTTTTTGAGAAAGGAGCAGAACTTTCTTTACAGATACACTGGACACCATTTAAAAAATCTGGAAAATTCAGAATCTGTTTCACCGACATATATTCAACCGTGAACAAAAAAAGAATCAAGAAAATCCATTAATATTTGCATTCTGTGTGTCTATTTTGTAATTTTGTTTTGGATCAAGGTTTGCTTCTGTACTAAGTACACTTAAGCAAAGTGTTAAGACTTAGGTTTGATGGGAACCTAGGTCCTATGTGTTAATTACCCATTTTGGGTAATGCTGAGGGAAAGTAGAGCTCAGCAGCTTACCTATTTGCTGGTTTCCCTGGTCAAGCAGCCAAGCCCTGGGCAAAACTCCAGGGCCCCAATAGCTATTGGAAAATAATGCATTACTTGTGCCCGAGACTTACTTCTATATAAAGCAGGTACAGGAGGGGAGGGAGGGGTCTACCAACCCTTATTTTACTGAATAATTAAAGAAAACTTACTGAAAAATCATGAAAAATACCAAAAGAAATTTCGGACATAGTTCCTACCCACAGGCATTTATTTCATACATAAAATCATTAATACAAAATATAGCCTGCTTCCTTACTAGAAAAGATATATATGAAGACTAATACTTCAGACTAGACAATACTTTGTAGGGCATAGATTTAAAAAGCTCACACTGGGTGCAAATCTGCACCCTCAATATTTTCAGTTTTTTTCATGATTTTTCAGTAATTATGAGATCTAATGGCCAACTTTTATTTTATGTGTCACACCTGTCGCACTTTTGTCACAGCACTTTAACTTGCCATACATGGTTGTATATACACAAGCAATAGTCATGGTCACAGAGACCTTGTTACATCACATCTTTACTGTTAAAGTTCAGACAATGGAAATAGAGGTGGCTGAATGAACTGAAGAATGAAGGTAGGTGGCTGATCACAAAGTTTTAAACAACAAAGATGAACTTCTTAGGTGGCCAAATAAAACTAAGTGAACAACAATGAAAAGGAGGTGGCCAAGAGAGCACAAGGCTCAAACAATGAAGATGAACATCTTAGGTGGCTAAGTGAACCAAGTGAGCAAATGATGAAAAGGAGGAGGCCGCGGATGCACAACATTCAAATGATGAAGATAAATATCTTAGGTGGCCGAAAAAAATGTACACACAATGAAAAGGAGGTGGCCGACTGGATTAAAAATTCAGACAACGGAAGAAATACCCAACTGAGCAAAGGACCAGCTGAGAAAAATTGAATGGCTTTCTGGGTGCATTCAATGTACACTGAGCAGCTTTCTGGGCGTACTCAGTTGCAGATATGGAAATATACATATTGAGAAGCTTTCTGGGCACCCTCAATACACCTGTGAGCAGCTTAAAAGGCATGCTCACTAAATGAAGAAAAGACATATACTGAGAGGCTATCAGGGCACACTCAACATAAATGAAGGAATTTAAGATATGCAACAACTGGACAAAAGCCAAAGTTGCAAGTAGGCTAGAGATAAAGTGGAGGAGAAGGAATTGGGCATTCATAAATCTCACTGAGAACCCATAGTGTCAGGCCTTGGCTCATTTCTCATCTGCTATCCACCCGCTGATGTTTCCCACACTTCCTGACCATCCGCGGATACTTCCCGCACTCATTACCTACACAGGTGGCCCAACCTATTAAACTAAGTTTAACCCCGGCGATTTTAAACCAGGGTTCACTTTTTTTAAACTGAGGTTCATTATGATAAGATAGATTCTGGGCTCAATTGAGCCCCAGGTTAAAAAAGTTGATCCCTGGTACCAATCGTGTTTCAGCCCATGGATCGTGCCTTTTGCCGGACCGCAGCTGTCGATATTCCGTTCACATCCGAATCAGTTCCCAACTTCTCCGATACTCCAAAAAATAGCAGTAAAAATGCCTTCGATGCTACTGACATACATATTATATATATATGAGAAATAAATGCACCAATCAGCGATTGTCGACCTCCCCAAACAATGACCCATAATCCATGGACATATCAGTCATAATGACCAAGCGAAAAAAGGAATACCTTCGAGCATCCAGATAATATAGAAAGGGTACTATACCATGAAAAGTACAAAGCCTCTTGAGCACGGCACCTTGATCTTTCTTGTATTTGATTCTCTTGCTGTTGAATGCTGTTGAGCATCTTGAGGTTGAGCGTCTTGAGGTTGAGGTTGAGAGCTGATCTTGCCGATTCGCTTGCTGTTGAGTGCCTTCAGGTTGACTATCAATCCCAGTGTCCATTTTCTTTGGAGCCTTGCACTTGACCTCTGTCTTTGAGCGATAAGAAAATGCTTGTCTTTGTGGACGAAGTTTGAGGCCGTCATGGTTGCTGTGAAAGATGAACCAAGCATGTGACACTCACATGGACGGAGAAGGTTACAGGAAGCAAAGTTGAGTTTATCCACAGCTGGATAAACTCAGTTTTGGTCCCGGAATCTCATCTGGTTCCATGAAAGTAAAACAATTTGCAACACAGTCTATCTAAGCGATTTTAAACCAGGGTCCAAAATTTTGAGCCTCAGTTTAAATCGGAAAGTGGTCCTGAGTCTATCCGCGGCTGGATAAACTCAGTTTATCTGAGGGTTTGGCCGTGTACATTGCGGGCGCTTTCCATGCTTATTTACCATTTATCCTGCCTGCCGGGCACTTTCTACATGTGATTACCACTTATCCTGCCTCCCGGGTGCCTCCTGCACTTGATAACCATCCATCAGGCCCTCCCGACGACTTACACAGCCACCCTACAGTATATAAGTAGACACCCCGAGTCCATGCACCCTAGTCTGTTATTACCATTGTTACCGAATCGATCCCATTTTGCTTCTGTCTCTGTCTCTGTCTCTCTATTTCTATCTGTTCTAACTAGTTGTGCCTTCCGAGCTCCGTTCGAAGGCTCACTGTCATCTGCATCAACTGCGAGGCTCTGTCCATAGATACCAAATCTACGTCCAGAGCTCACTGTCTTCTATCTCTGTTTACAACTTTACAACCAAAGCTCCTTGGGAGCTTCCTATTTGGGTTTTGCTACCTCTAGAACCTCTGGGACCATCCGCTTTCACTCAATTCCATCCGCTCCCACGCTATTTCCATCCGCTCTCACGCTATTCCATCCGCTCTCACACTATTCCCATCCGCTTTCACCCTACTCCATCCACTCCCACGCTATTTCCGTCCGCTTTTGCACTATTCCGTCCGCTCCCACGCTATTTCCGCCCGCTTTCACCCTATTCCACCCGCTCTCACGCTATTTCCGTCCGCATTATCCATATTCGGACTTATTACACCTTTTTGGACCACCCTTCACCCATATTCCATCCGCTCCCACTCATTTCTGGTCGTCGGACCACAATACCACCCGCTTCCTCCTGATTACGTCAGCGGGTGGCCTGTACACTGTTCCTTGCACCTCTGAGGCTTGTACTGTTCCGTACAACACTCATACTACTGTCCAGACCCACCTTACGGCACGGTTACCCCGGGTGGTCGCATTTGGTCTCCACCTACATCTAGGTGCGAGACATTCGGGATACGTTGGTCTGAGATCCGTTTCGTGCACCGGGTCTCACACATAGCCCATCCATCTACTCATTCAAGCCTAGGTAAAAGAATTGCTGCACTCAATCCCTTGTTGAAGAAAGTCTTGATATCTTATAGTCAGAGGATAAGAGAGGATAATGAATAGCATTCAAAAACCATAAGATATGACTGAGGAAGGTGTTGGAGATTATCTTGGAAATGCAGTGCAATACCCTGGTTACAATCTGTAAGTAAACCAGTGTTCACCAGTGCATTGCTACGACAAACTTGAGTCATTATTGACTCACACTTACACTACCATAGTCAGTATGACTCACTTAATATATACAAGTCAAGTACAGTCAGCAGTAGTCACTACTAGTCAGGTTGAGTCATTCATGTATATTTTCCCATGTACTAGGTAGAAGGTATAAATACTAGACTTTAGGGAGTGTACTCTCTATCTGCAATTACCCCACTTCTACCACTGCATGAATAACCTGCTAACAGGTTATGGGCCCCGGCCCTAAATAATTCACCACATCTATTACTTGTCTTAAACTATTGCACTTGTTCTACAAGTCCGAACTTTAGTAGGACCACTGAGAGAACATATAACCAACCCAGAAATTTTTATGCTACAAGTCTGAACAAGAGTAGGACCTCTGATAGACATAACAACTAATATAATCCCATACCACCAAATTTATATTCATCATTATGGGTGAATCATCCTACCGTATTGAACTCCTCAATGAGGACAATTATCTTCCCTGGAAACGTTGTGTTTTGGCTATCCTCCGAGACAAGGAACTGTTGGGTTATGCAGATGGGTCAATCAAGAAGCCCATTGCTGCTACATTTATTCCTACTACAGAGGAAACCAAAGCTATTACAGAATGGGAGAAGAAAGATGGAAAGGCCCAGAGTCAGATTGAACTGAGTCTGGGGGATTCCCAAATGGTTCACATTGCAGGTGAAAAGTCTTCTGCTGAAATGTGGAACCAAATTAGAACGGTAAAGGAATCAAGTGGACAACTGGGTATCATGTCATACCGCCGTCGGTTATACCGGACATTAGCAGATGATGGAAGAGATATTCCGACTCATCTAAAGGAACTTCGCTCTATTCAAGAGCAGCTCCAAACAATGGGTGATACTGTCTCAGATGATGAAATGGTGACTATGATTGTCACATCCCTTCCAGAGAACTGGGATCAGTTCACTAGTGCATACTTTGGTGCACAGAATGTCATGGAAAATGCCCAGTCTAGTAGTCCTGGGGTACCAGGGACAACAGTCAAGAGGCCAATCACTAGTCATGAAATTATTGCTTTGATATTGGGTGAGGATAGACGTTGCAAAGAGAAGAGTGACCCTACATTTAATGGAGACAGTGCATCAGCATCAGCACTTATCGGAAACCAGAATAAACCTACATCCCATGGACATAGTTATCAGCCTACCAGTTTCCAAGGTAATAGGCACTCAAAAATGAAGTGCCATAACTGTGGAAAACTGGGTCATATCAAACCTAATTGTTGGTGTCCAGGTGGCAGAAAAGAAGGCAAAGGACCTAAACAAAAAGGCAAACATACAGCTAATATGGCAAATGATAATCAACTAGCCTCAAGTTTTATGGGAATAGAAGAGAAGCATTTTGATGCCAGACTCGGAAAGTCTGCATGGTTGGCTGACTCTGGGTGCACTACACACATTTCAAATAAACAGGAAGCATTCACTGATTTTGTACCAATGGATACCACAATCCAGGGTATTGGAAAGAGTGTTTTAAGGGCCAAAGGTTCAGGAACTGTAATTCTCGAATCAATAGGGATGTTTCGCTGCGGCAAAATTTGCCAGTGGCAGAGGCAAAATTTGCCAAGTTTTATGGCAAATTTTTATGGCATGACGTAGTGCAAACTCTATGGAGTGCGGCCAAATTTGCTATATATTACGGCAAATTTTGGAGCAGCAAAATTTGCCGCAGCGAAACATCCCTAATAATCAATGGTCAGGTTATCCCTGTCACTCTGAAAAACACCTTATATGCACCAGATGCAATGAACAACTTGTTATCTGTCTCAAGAATTGATGATGGAGGTGGCGAGCTCAATTTCAAGAGTGGCCAAGTGCAACTTTTTGACATGCACAAGAATTTATTGATAAATGGTGAAAAGAAGCACTGTTTGTATTATTTGAAGGCACATGCTAGGGAAGCAGAACATGCAAATGCAGCCAGTGATCAGGAGAAGTCACATACCTGGGAAGAGTGGCATAGAAAGTATGGCCACATTGGAAATTCAACATTGGAAACCCTCCAGAAAGATGGACTTGTGGAAGGACTTAATGTTGACTTAAATAGCCCACATGCAGGGGATTGTGAAGCTTGTATTTGGGTTGGCATCTGAAGGGATTGAATTGAATCCCAATGCACCATACTCTCCATCACAGAATGGAGTATCTGAAAGGATGAACAGAACATTAGCGGAACTAGCAAGAGCAATGATTTTTGCAAAGAACCTACCTAAAAGTCTTTGGGAATGGGCAGTTGCACATGCTGCATACATCCAAAATCGTTCACCAACAAAGGCCCTTGCTGGGAAGACACCACATGAGGCATTTACAAGAGAGAAACCAAGGGTTTCTCACTTTGAGGAATTTGGATCTGATGTTTGGATATTTAAAGAGAATGTCAAGGAAATTTCGAAATTGGATCCAAGAGCAGAAAAACATACCTTTGTAGGGTATGAAGATGGTCCAAGGGCAATACGGTATTATGACCGTAGTACTCACAGAGTAAAAATATCCCGGAACTTTTTATTCGAGTCAGGAACTTCAAGCAAACAATATCTTGAAGAAATGATCACATTGCTGCTTGAGGGGGAGCTAGGAGAAGACTCGCAGCAATCTGTATCAAAGGCACCAATAAATTCACCAGCTAAAGCTGACAATACTGGAAAATTTCCAGAAACAGTTAGTGAACAGATAGAGAGTGCAATCAAGGCACCTTTACCTGCTACTCCTAGGAAATCTAAATCCTCCGAGCCTACAACAACCTTACAGACTGAGTATGATGATAGCCCAAATTGTCTCAATCCTATTCCACTCCGCAGGCTTACCAGACCAACTAAAGATCACAATTATTGGCAACTTGGGAACCCTGATGCCAGACTTGATAAACAGCATGAAAGTGAACGTGCAAAGATGGCTATAGAGGATGAAGATGATACCAAATCATTCCAACACTATGCATTTGCATCTTCAGTTGGAGAAACTAGTGATAAGGATTCAGACATACCTCAGAGTCTTGAAGAAGCACAAAAATCTCCAGCTTGGTCAAAATGGGAGATTGCAATTCAAGATGAATTGAATACCTTGAATAAACAAGGGACCTGGAAACTCATAGAGAAACCAGAAGATCGGAAACCTGTTGGGAGTAAATGGGTTTTTGATATTAAACGTGACTGTCAAGGTAATATTGAACGGTATAAAGCATGATTAGTGGCGAAAGGGTACTCGCAGGTACCTGGAATGGATTATTTCAACACTTATTCGCCAGTGGTTCGTTTGGAGTCCTTACAAACATTATTAGCCATTGCGGCATCTGAAGATCTTGAAATGAGACAACTAGATGTGAAGGGAGCCTACCTTCATGGAGATCTCAAGGAAGAGGTTTATATGGTTCAACCACCCGGTTTATGAGGATGGATCTGATCGTGTTTGTCACTTACAAAAGACACTTTATGGACTCAAGTAATCTGGCCGTGAATGGAACCGGAAACTTCATGAAATCCTTTCAAAAATTGGATTTGAACACATCAGAGTAGACCATGGAGTCTACATCAGAAGAATCAGAGACCAGTTCACCATCATTACAGTTTGGGTGGATGTCCTACTGTTATTCAGCAATAGTATTCTAATGATGGATGCTGTTGAAGTAGCTCTACAAAAGGAAGTAGAACTCAAAATCATTGGAGAACCAAAGAAAATTATTGGGATTGAAATCCATTGCAACAGAGAGACTCGGACCATTCAGATCTCTCAAGAAAAATATATTGAAGGCATCTTGAAGCAATTTGGATATGAGGATATGAGTCCTGTATCAACCCCAATGGATCCCAATGTCATTTTGGAGAAGTATGAAGGGATAGGAAAGCTTACCAATGGTAAAGGACAAAGCTTTACATCAGTAAAACGTCGAGTGGCTTTAGAGCTTTGAAAGCTCCCCTCAAGCTCCCCCCAGGTGGAGCTTGGGAAAGCTCGAGAGCTTTAAATGCACCCCCCGATATCCTTGAAAGCACCTGTCAAGCACTAAAGCGCACCCAAAGCTACCCATAAGCAACTGATCTTACCATGAAAGCGGGCTCTAAAGTATTATTCAAGCGTGTTTCAAAGCGTAGGAAAATGAGTAGGGATTTTTCGGTACATACAGACAGCATAACTGTATTGTAATAGTATGTAGATGGGAATGTAATGTGCGTCTGAGTGGAACTTGAACATCAGCGACAGTAGATTAGGATATGAATAAGAATGAACGTACATCATTGATTCGAGGTAGTTCTCTTGTCCTTCAGAGAGCGACGGACAGCTGGAGCCTGAGGAGCTGGCGTGGGAGTCAAGGAAGCTTGTACAGCGGCCGCCTCACTTGCGGCAACCAGACGCGCAGATTGCTCCTGGCTCGGATTGCATTTATAGTTGGAGTCGTAAGTGGTGATGGCGAGAGTAAGAAGGGAGGTCCAGTTGCCATCGTCAAGATCCGTGATCTCTTGGTAGATCTCCTGTACCCAGGCTCCCATTGCCGTTGTTAGGCCCCAATTCCCTTTGGAGAAGTTGCCCCTGCCATCATCGGAATCCACCAAAAACACGCCGGACTTGTAATACTTGAATGCTCGATAGCACTATAAAGAAAAAGTTTGAGAACAGTTAAACAGGTAAAGAGGAGTCAGCTGCGCACCGCGATAATACTCATCAACAGAGCACCTTTGGGCCGGCCATCTGGAGTCAACATGTCTTGCGCGATTGAGGCATTATTGTTGGCGGTTTTGAGGTACGAGCCGAGCGTGTACATGATACAAAAGTTTTTGAACAGACCATCTTTCTCCTGTTAAGCAGAATAGTGAGTGAAAAGAAGCGATGATGATGATTGGTTCGTACTGTTTCATCTAAGCCAAACGTTCCCCACAAAAAACCTCGGTCAACGTCCAGCTCACCACTCTTCTCATCGGTGGAAACCTTGATAGCTTGCTGCGCACATTGAGCTCGGTCCAGAATGTTGTCAAGCTGGCTGTCAAGGAAAAAGAGCAAAATGGACTTTTCGGAATTCACGCGCAAGGATCCTTGGTAATTGTACAGTGCTGTACGGGCCTGGAAATGATAAAAATGAGAACAAAGTAAAAGAGACCAAAATTGCCACGTACGCATGAGAAAACAGAATTGCCCGCACGAACCGCATGAGCTACATTCGTTTCTTGTTTGACAATGGCATCGTACTCGGTCTGCAGCATGGACACGGTTGGCACAAGCCAAACATTCGGCGGCGAGCCTCTGGGATACCAAGAAGGCGTTAAAGAAGCTATACGATGAATCAACATAGGTTCAAACAATTTTGCGAAGGTTTTTTTAATGAGGGGATCTAGATCGTTGCGATTCAACTTGTTACTTTTCTTCTTCTTGGCCACGGGAGGTTCAGGGTTCTGAAGCGAGATCATAGGTGCATTATCTTTGACCTTCGTAAGTGCATTGGGCTCAAAGAACATGTCAGGAGAGATGTCAATAAAACTATTGGGATTGAACACGTACTGTTGACACTGCAGATTGGATAGGAGCATTACGAGCCTAGATCAGAATAAATATGATTGTATAACAGTAAAGAAAGAAGGAAACGCACTGCAGGCTGGACAATTGGATCTTGGGGCTCAAAGCCACCGAATAGCACCCCTTGGTTATTCTCTCCTATCAGATCAACTGCGGCAGCGTTGTCCTCTTGATCTTCCTCAATGTCGTCAAAATCCATAGAAGCCCGAGACGAAGGACGAGAGCTGGGCTCCGAAGTAGCAGGCTCCGAAGCTGGGTCAAAGGAGCCTGTGGAAACATAGTCGCCGTCACTGGTGTAGTTCTCGGGAATGTTTTCAGCGTAAAATTTATTCCAGTCGTCAGCAAGTCCACCAATGGCTTGAGGCTTGGTTTTTTTTGCAGTCGCGCTGAGGATGATAAATGAGAGAGAACTCGAATTGAAAGAGATGTGACATGCCTGCCTATTTGGGATTTGGCCTTGCGTTTTGATGGTGGTTCACCGCTGTCATCGGTCTCGCCGTCATCTGCTTGTTTTAGTGCCTCAATATCAGCACAAGTAGTTTTCTTTGGCTTGCTCGGACGCCCTAACCTCATCTTCGTTGGACTTCAACTGGTCTTCTTCATCTTCCTCGTAGGCAGAGCCGCTGGATTGGCTCTCCACTTCAATCTCTATGTGTATAAATTAGTAAAATTCTTGAATGGAAGACACTCATACCTGGCAACTGGCGTGGTTTCAAGGTAGGTGGGACAAATGGTTGCGTGGCGCGTCCTGGACAATTTACACTGGTCTTTTTTTCTGTTTCTAGCCGGGTCAGATTCCCTTCGAGCTCTGCAAGACATGCCTGCGCCTTTGCCTTCTCAATCTCCAGAGCCGATCAGACAGCTTCATGGTCTGCCTCTTCTTTGATGGACAGCTTTGGCGGTGGCGTTTTGCGTTTCTCCTCTGGATTTGCTAGATCAGTTCCAGGATGAACTGTTTTATTGCTTCGCCGTGTTTGGATTCTGGTCGACTTCTCAGCTTCCGCTTGCAGGATATGAGCAGGCTCATTGCCGGTGAGTAATGTCGTTTCATTATCTAAAATGAGATGAGTAAACGAATTGCAAGTTACGATACAGATACTGGCCTAAAGCTTTTGTTCTTGAGGCAAAGGAACGTGGCGTAGGCCCTCTACAAATTTTTTCCATGTAAGAAAATTTTCCTGTGTTGACTGATATGTGTATCGTGCTCACATTTCATTGTCCTTTAGCTTCTTGGGTGCCCTTTTTCGCTGTGGTCTAAAAGGTATGTCAACGTCTTCGCCTATTTTTTATATAAAAAAAAACAGTAAACTCACTGCGGTTTGTTAGCGGTGAGCTGGGGATCATCCGCAATGACCGCTGAGGCTTTTTTTGGTGCTTTTCCTGGCTTTGCAGCTGTTGGCCTAGATAGAATGAACAAGGTTTGTGCATGAAAATCGGGATGACATTGAACTGTATACTCACGGAATCTCTACAGATCTGGACAATTGAACATTTTCAGGGTTGCTCGATGCCGATACGGTTGTATTGCGAGCTTTTAACCCACCACAACGACCAGACATAGTGCAGAGGAACGTCAATGGTGGTGGATGAAGATGGAGGAAATTTTTATCATGGGATCAATGGTTCAAAGTTCAACATGCACAGGCGCTGGGTTTTGTTTCACTAGGTCTCGTTTCATCATTTTACGATGCAGAGAAACCTTGTCGTTTGTTTTCTTATTATTTGCATTGTATCTCTCTTTTGTCTCGTCGAATATCACACCATTACCGACTCCAAGCTCATGCCCAGTAGCAAAACTGTCAATGCGACGTGAAAGGCCAAATACCTGCCCCGGACACTGGTCTGTGTTGTTTCTGGATGTGGTCGCCACTTCTCCAAGCCTTCAGGACGTACCAACCATATGAATACTATGCATCCATTTTATCAGCCTGGTGGTACAGAGCCTCTGCATGGTCCAGAGCCTTTGCATTCACCAAGTAGGAGCCCCGATCATCAAGATTTTCCGGCATTTTTCAACGACAACTCAGGAGAGCCTCCGATGGATCCTGACCCTGATGTATCAGTGCCCACATCTAAAGGGTACGTCTACGAATATCACCCAAAACTTAATGGTAAGGTTTTGCTCCGTATTGTACAGCAGTAATAGTATCTAACGTTGCATCGCTCTAGGTCTTCCTTGTGATTCTGAGGGAAACTTCCTTCCTCTCAACACACCACCTTCGCCTCCTGCTCCACCAAGCTCCGATGATTTCACTCCGTTTGAGCATCGAGCGCAGTTTGAGATGGCTGATTTTCTCTTCCATGAATGTCAGATGTCAGCCGGAAAGATTGATCGTCTCATGCACATCCTAGCCGCGTACAATGCTGGACAGGGAGATCCTCCATTCACCAATCACAAAGAGGTATACTCAGTAATCGACAATATTCAGCATGGAGAAGTTCCTTGGCAGTCGTTCTTGGTCTCGTACAATGGCCCCGTACCAGAAACTGGTGACATTCCGCCTTGGATGACTGAGGAGTTCGAAGTCTGGTACCGTGACCCCGAAAAAATCTTGGAGAACCAGCTCAAAAATCCCGATTTCAACAACGAGATTGACTACACTGCCAAACAGATGTTTGACGCTGAGACAGGTCAGCAGGTCTACCGTGACTTTATGTCTGGTAACTTTGCTTGGAACGATTTGGTAAGCCTGAGTATTGCTTTAATGAGTTTGTCTGACTCCCGTAACAGGATGAAGTGGCCAAGGATGAGAACACACATGGATCAATGCTCTGTCATGTCATTTCAGGCAGCGATAAGACCACAGTATCTGTTGCAACGGGCCAGAACAATTTTTACCCCTTTTATACATCCATCGGGTCAATCCACAATAATGTCCGATGAGCACACCGCAATGGTGTCGCTTTGTGTGCTTTTCTTGCAATACCTCATAGTATGTTCACCTGTACCAATGTATTGACCATTAGCTCACTCTCACAATCTAGCGGACAAGGAATATGCTGACGATGACAAATTTCGTACATTCTGTCGACAATTATTCCATACATCGATCGCACACATTTTTCGGACTTTACATGCGGGAATGACTACTCCACAAATCAAGTTATGTGCGAATGGACACTATCGACGTGTCATTTACAGTCTTGGTCATTATATCGCCAATTATCCAGAACAAGTTCTCTTGGCCTGCGTGGTGAATAACTGGTGTCCAAAGTAAGACTACATTTTCTGATGAGTTGATGTCTACTAATCGCTTGCTACAGATGCACTGCACATTGGAAAAACCTTGACGGAACGCCAAACACTGTTTTACGATGCCCAGAACACACCGAGCAGTTGAAGAAAGTCTTCAATCACTTAGGTCTTTGGAACGAGTATGGTGTTGTTGGTGACGTTGAGGTGAGTAAACTGTCGAAGGCTCATCGTTACTTGCTGAAAAAACCTATGTAGCCATTCACATTGTTCTTCCCTTGCGCGAATATCCATCACTTGATTTCGCCTGATCTCTTGCACCAAGTTATCAAGGGAACGTTCAAAGATCACCTCGTCGAATGGGTAAATGAATATATTACCCTTATTCATGGTGCAAGTCGTGCAAAGGCAATACTGGCAGATATTGACTGAAGGATTGCAGCTGTTCCGCCATTCCCAGGACTCCGCCGATTCAAGGAAGGCAGGAATTTCAAGCAATGGACTGGCGATGACTCAAAGGCTCTTATGAAGGTTCGTCCATATTGTTTAAAGCTTTTGCCAATTGTAATGGGTTTTCTTCTATAACAGGTCTACCTTCCAGCTATACATGGGCATGTGCCAGATCAAACGGTCAGAGCACTATCGCATTTTCTTGAATTCTGTTATTTGGCTCGCCGTGATGTCCTTGATGAGTCTGCTCTGGTGGAAATGGAAAAGGCACTTGATAACTTTCATCGTGACCGGATTGTGTTTGAAACTGAGCTTGTGCACTCTGGACGCACGGAAAGTCTTTTCTCCCTTCCTTGGCAACACTCACTCAATCACTACATTCCATCTATCCGGGAATTCGGTTCACCAAATGGTCTGTGTACCTCCATCATGGAGTCCAAGCACATTAAAGCAGTGAAGGAGCCATGGCGGCGTTCCAGCCACTTCAACGCTCTGGGGCAAATGCTTTTGACCAACCAGCGGAATGACAAGCTTGCAGCTGCGCGAGTGGATTTTGCAACTCGGGGAATGCTCAAAGCCCCCCTTTTCCAGTCCGGACTTTGGGTCAATGGTTTTGAAGGTGCAGCTGACCAGGACACGGAGGAAACAGCTCCGAAACAGCAAGATGAGAATGGTCCCATGGATGGGCCTCGAGTGCTGGGTGAGGTCAAGCTTGCCAAGAAGCCAGGTAAGTACCGGAACTCATGCTAACAGCTTGTCGCTGAACAGTATCATTCAGTTTCAGGTTACCCAAAAACCCTTCATGCTCTTGCTATACACATCGGCCAACCAGAGCTCCCGAGACTTGTTCAACAGTATATATATGGCATGGAACACCCGGAATGTGAAGACCCTTCTCTCGTCAATCCTTCTCATTATCCTGCAGCTCCTAATTGTGTATGCGTCTATCCATCAGCACGGGCCATTTTCTTTGCCCCTAGTGATCAATCCGGTGTTGGCGGAATGCATTGGGAACGTATACGCTCTGTATGGTCTTGGAGAAATGGTGCACCTCAATGAGACTGTGTTTTTGTCTCCAAGGATTCCAATATCGTGGGATTCAACGGCTTACATGCTGCTCGCGTTCATCTTTTCTTCACATTCAAGTACAAGGGCGAGGATATACCCTGTGCTTTTGTCCACTGGTTTTCGCCGATTGGGAATGCCCCTTGCGAGACAACTGGGATGTGGGTGGTTGAGCCTGATAAAGACCACAATAATGGTCAGCGTATTATGGGCGTAATACATATTGACTCCATCTTTCATTGTGCGCATCTGATTCCAGTCTTTGGGGATGCATTCATTCCGAAGAAGGACAAGGTCAATTTTTCGAATTCATTAGATCTCTTCCGAGCTTTTTACGTGAACAAGTATGCAGACCATCATGCTCAAGAGATTGCTTTTTAGTAGTTTTAATATTATTAATGTAGTAATACTAGTACTAGTAATATCATTGTCTTGATATCAATCTTGAGATCTTGAGACGAAGGAGCAGCCTGAGCTTGGAATGAATTTCGAATGACCCACTGCTGTATATCTTTCTCACGAAAACTTCTTTCATCTGAAATCATCCTTCGACTTGAACGCCCTATGGTCTTGGGTCGGAAAATTGAATCTAAATCAATGCTGATCTATGTTCCAGATTCAGACGAAGAACGCCAATGTCATCTCACTGGCAAGCGTAAATCCGAGAGCACTTTGCATCATTCAGGGGCTCAGAAACGAGTCAAGTCTGAGCCTGAATCCTCTGCTAAGCAAGTAGACCAAAAAAGTTTGCGGTATGTGCCTTATCTTTTTCTTTCAAAGATATCATGATCATGATTAATTATTCAGTGACCGTAAAGAGAATCTCTATCCCGGATCACAAGCATTGGGGTCTAACGGTACTGAGGCTTTGAATCCGATCTTAAATCACGCAGGTGCGAGTGTCTGCATCATTTTCTTGCACTATCTGTAGCTAATTGTTGTATCTCAGACCGTACCACAGATCTTTCGGACTCTCTCAAGGTTATCAAGACCCTTGAAGCTCGGATCCGGGAACTGGAAGCAGAGCAGCTCATCACCTCATGCAAAATGGATGCTCTTTCGAAGAAGTGCACTCAGCAAGAAAGCGAGCAGACCAAAATTCACACCAAGGCAGAGGAAAACAGATTGGAACAGGGGAGGCTGAGGCATTTTGCCGATTGGTTAGATGTTCAGTAGGATCGGATCCAGGCTCGCGAGTTGGAGGTTCAGGATGAGGGGAAGAGAGTTAAAAAGCAACATGAGCTCATTGAGGGCCGGGAGAAGAGGTTGAAAATGGAGCAGGAGGCACATGAGAAGAAAGTGATGAGGGAACGCCAGCATTTCGAGTCCGAGCTCAATGATGCCAAACGGCTTCAGGACATCCTCTCTGCATGTCAAAGCCTTGGCCATGTGATACAGTACATCAGTGTGTTTTCGCGAGATCCTGAACGTATTGTACAGCGCGGAAACAATCTCATAGAACGGCGTCGGCACAATAACAAGTAGTCTGTTAGTATGCATATTACATTCAAGTTTATGAGTCAATGTTTTCTACAGTACCAATTGACTTTACTCATAGAAAAAAGAACATTTTTATTATTGCTTTATAATACAATTACAATGTCGGTACTTGACATGAGCTTGTAGGAGTGCTTTGGGCTTGAGAGAGCTGGCACTTGAGCGGCCGATTGGGCTTGGCCAAGATGACCCTGGGAAAGCGTCTCTCAAGCCTCAAGTAATTTGCTGTTTTACTGATGTAGTGAGCATATGGGCAGCTTGATTTGGCCCAGCTCTATTGCTTGTCCTGATATTGCCTATTCTGTTGCAAGAATTGGTGCATATGCAGCTAATCCAAGTGAAAGTCACTGGACAGCATTGAAGAGAGTTTTCGGCTACCTGAAAGGTACTCACACAAAGTGGATTACTTTTGGACCTGGATATCCATCAGATGTTGGATCTGTAATGGATACTTATGGTGTTTATTCTGATGCCAACTTTGCCAGTAACCCTGATGACAGGAAGTCAGTATCTGGATTTATTTTTATGCTTTCTTTTGGTCCAATTGCTTGGTAATCAAAGAAACAACCAACCACTGCTCTATCAACTACAGAAGCAGAATATTCAGCCATTACTCAAACTACAAGACAAGCCATTTGGTTCAGAAATTTCTTGGCTGAAATTGGTTTTGGATTTGACACTCCCACATTGGTTTATTCAGATTAGTGTTCCGATGACGCGGCTTGGCGTGGCCCGGCGTGACTTGGATCAGCGTGACGCGAGAAACGGCGCAGCTTGCTGCATTTGGTAATTGGCTTGGCTTGAACTGACTTGCGCCGAGCGCGTTGTTGCTTCTCACTAAGTTTGGGTAGTTGCAGTTCGATGAAGGTCTGGAGCCTTACATCTTAAGATGAAACTGTTCTCACGTCCTCTAGGAAGCTCTCAAAGTCTTCCTGGGCACTGGGAAAACAGGAGGACAGTACCAAGAAAAAGTCATAGATTCCCGGTCAGCTCGGTCTAGACTTCGTCGGCCTTTCCGCCGGTAACTATTTACCCAGATATGGACGTACCTGAGATCTCCGAGGCCACGGCGTGAAGCTGCTTGACGCTAAACTTCACGCTATTCCGGCAGATACGTCATTAACGGCTTATAGCGTGACTTCAAATGGCTCGGCGGCGGCGCGCTGTCATTTGAAGTCACGTTATCGGAACACTAATTCAGATAACCAGAGTGCTATCAAGCTTTCTCATGACCCTCAGTTTCATGCAAGGTCAAAACACTTTGATATTGAAAATCATTTTGTTAGAGAAAAGGTTGAAGCTGGAATTATTGAGGTAGAGTATTGTCCAACCAATGAAATGTTGGCAGACATTTTTACAAAGGCCCTTCCTCATATCAAGCATGAGGAATTTATTTCTCAGATGGGTTTACTTCCAGCTTGAGGGGGAGTGCTGGAGATTATCTTGGAAATGCAGTGCAATACCCTGGTTACAATCTGTAAGTAAACCAGTGTTCACCAGTGCATTGCTATGACAAACTTGAGTCATTATTAACTCATACTTACACTACCATAGTCAGTATGACTCACTTAATATATACAAGTCAAGTACAGTCAGCAGTAGTCACTACTAGTCAGGTTGAGTCATTCATGTATATTTTCCCATGTACTAGGTAGAAGGTATAAATACTAGGCTCTAGGGAGTGCACTCTCTATCTGCAATTACCCCACTTCTACCACTGCGTGAATAACCTGCTAACAGAAGGAATATTGAAAGGCAAGGAGGACACCATAGAAACGTCCACAGCCATGAGTGCAGCAAAGAGAGAAACGATTCTCTCGATGCAGTGCACACGTTGCCTCACCTATTCCAGTCCGTGTCTCACCATGAATAGGCCGGCAACTCTGCATCTCCTGCTGATTGTTCTTGCCTTATCTTACACTTAGGCTAGCCAGAGCAAGCTCTGTAGCTTCAGCTGGCACCAGTCATATAACCAGCTACTTGGACTGAAAACTGTATGTCCAAGGAATGATTTGGCCTGAGAAACTGCTGCTGATGTTAAGCGTGCAGTGAATCTCAGGATCAGACATTTTGTTGGATTATGGTACTATAATCCAACATGAACAGATTTCAACCAATTTTTAATAGTATGCCTCACAGAGGGCAATGTAAACATTGTGAAGCATTGAGATTCAAACCCAGACTCTACCTGAAAGATTCAAGATGCGCATCCATCCGTCAAATATATGGTAAAATGAGTTTGCAGGCGACACACTCTGCAGGATTGAATAAATGGAGGCTGGAATTATTTTAGGAAAATAGTTTGTAAATAATAAAGTTTTCTGCCACAAATTTCCATTGAAAAACAATGAAAATGCCACCTGAGAAATAAATAGAAAAAGACCATCTTTTTCATGGTCTTTTCCATGTGTAAAAGGTGTGGTAACCTTTGTTCTTTCCCAATTGGAATCTTTGTTTTATTCCGCCATCAACATGTGGTACCCAGTTACTGCCAGTTACTGCCCTGCACCGATGGCACCAGACATTAGTCAGCAGAGGGACAGGACGAGCTTTGTCATCATTATGAGTGCTTAACTTCTTCTCAGCATGCTTGGGGCTTAGTTCTGGGGCAGCACAGTGGCAGTATTTAATATTTATGCTCTTTAATGTGTGCAAAAAATAAATTACAATTCAAGTCTGTGGCTTTCCAAAGTGCCATGTAGTTTTGAGTAGTGCATTTTTATACATTTTTCTAGTATAATTAAGTGAAATTCCCCTTTGGAAAGGGAAACGGGGGATTAATAGCATGTTCTCATGGTAATCATTCAGTTGAAATGGCTCTCAGAATCTCAGGGCTCTATACCTAAGGTTTACTCAAGGTAGAAGAATAAGTATATGGTCCATATCAGCTTGAATGTACCATATCTGAGGCTAGGGTACAGTTTTGGCAAACCATTAGCAACTTTAATTTGGCTTGGGCAAGCTGATTTTGAGTGCTTACAACTGTCACAGGCAATATGTGATACTTATAAAATGGCTCTCAGAGAACCAGGGATCTGTTTTTAAGGGAGAACATCATTTATCTGCTTCTGAGTGCATTGAGAAGATGAAGTTACGCACTCTAAATGATGACAAAGCTCGTCCTGTCCCTCTGCTGACTAATATCTGATACCATCAGTTCAGGGCAGTAACTGGCAGTAACTGAGTACCATGTGTTGATCGCGGAATAAAACAAAGATTTCAATTGGGAAAGAACAAAGGTTACAAGACCTTTTACACATGGAAAAGACCATGGAAAAGATGGTCTTTTTTAAATTATTTTTCAGGTGGGATTTTCATTCTTTTTCAATGGAAATTTGCAGTGGAATATTTTATTATTTACAGACTATTTTCCTAAGATAATTCCAGTCTCAATTTACTCAATCCTGTGGAGTGACAGCCTCCTTCCTACCGAATTCGAGACAACCAGTGCTGAATTTAGTTGTTCAGTATGCAAACATAACAGTTAACTTGAGGATTGCCTGAGTGTACCTAAAATCACGAGTACAATCGAATAAACTCTTGCAGCAAATGTTGAGCAACAAAAGAAGCTTGATGCCTGTGGCAGTATTGCGGAGTGATTCTGATATGTACCAGCTCACATCTACAAAGACCTCTCGATTTCCAAAACCTCCTCTACTGCTTTCCACCACTTGCTTCCTGTCTCACTCTGTACAACCACGCCCAGGTTAACTTCCCTCAACGGCCCTCTAACAAGGCCTGTCCCATACCCAAACTCTTTCGCAATGATTGCTTTTATGCCACCAATACCACCGATTTTAGAAACAGCCCAGTCTGCGGCGGGAAAATCGATGATTCAAAACTCACAATAAATGCATCGGAAATAATGACAGATAACATCCAAGTACTATTAACAAGTAGACTGAAAAAAGAGCACCTTTAGTTATGGACAGCTGTATATTTTCGACTGAAGTTCGCACCTGTCTGGAGTCCATAGGAACGATTCTATATAGGTTTCTTTGTGCGCCGGTATCATCACCCGCACAATGGTAGTGATACAACGCTAGAGAGACCTGGTCAACCTCTAACAGATGCAACTGGCAGGAAACGTGCGTACGATTGTCACCAGGATGACGAGCGCGGCATGAGTGAAAAGCAAGTAGGAGTTTAGCTTTCGCTTGCTCTTGGATCTATTCCACAGAATAAAGGAGCATCGAATGGCGACCGATATGTAGAAACCTGAAAATGAGATTAATATGAGCATACCACGCGTCGGGTGGCAGCGAGAGAACTCACCGAAGAGAACGGTCGACAAGAAAGCTCCAATCAAAGACGACTCAAACTGTGACGGCCATTACTAGATCGAAGCTGAGGCTGGAACGACCAGCAGCTTAAAAGTGCCATCGCCCGCCGAGAGCGCAAGTCTTAAACATACATCGGATCGGTTGCGATCGACCCTTGGAATAATCAACATCTCAGATCTCGACGCTAACGATTATGTTCCGATCGAAAAGATAGCTGTTCATATAGCCTGTAATAATGAAAACTTGGCTAGTAAAGCCAGCAGGCTTGATACCACATATATCCATTGGAAGCTTGCACAGGGAATACGAATTACCTGTGACGACGTCCTTGCTCGCCCTTGCTGAAAGGGAGTAGCAACGACAGCGCCGAAGCAATAACGTACCTGAATGTGTCAATAGGGGAGGGATCAGAGCGGAAAATAGAGAATCCAGTCATGAGGGGTAGAGGGAGAGCTCTGAGGGGTAGAGGGAGGGGTAGAGGGAGTCATCGTCCGGCCCCATATTCAGCTCCTGAGACCCACACTATACCAGTCCACTAGGTTCAGATAGTAGTTATCGACCAACTTGACCCTGTCGGAGCGGACGGTCAAACTGTCGAGCGTTGTAAAAGTGATTTGAGAAGAATTGGACAATAAATTTTCCCTCCCGTCAGAAGAATGGTTTAGTGTATCTAGATCACTAACTTTTGTTGAAAGTTTGTACTACTTATGGTTCTCAATTTTAAGGTGAATGATGAGTGGGCCCTCCTAGTCTTTCCCAATCCGAGTTCTCGAATGAAGAGGCCAAGAGGGAAGCTGAATATCAGTGAATATGTTACCAAGTGTTACTACCCCAGTGTACTGTCACATTTCATGACGTGTGACCACCATGTTGAAATTATTTCAACAAATTTCTTTATATGGAAATATTTGTAAGCTTTTTCAGCGCTAAAGCTGGTCAAAGCTGTTGATTTTGGTCAATTTTTGTACAGTGACCCGTGACCACTGTGACATTTCACGACATTTCATGGGCCCATGACCCGTGACTGTCGAATTGAATGAAATGGGACAGTAATCCCTTGAATTCCTTCGCCCCGATGGTAACAATACTTACTAGAACGATTCACTGGGCTCTGGCAAGGTAACATGCGCTGTTTGTGCTTGATTCCACTCTCACCATTGTTTAGGACCGTTCTGCTCTCAGCAGGTGAATTTCTCCTGTGAATACTATTTTTGAAAATGACGGACCCTATAGGGAAGTGAATGGAGGAGGTGTATGAGCATTTGTTTTCTTTTTTCAGAATCATTCAGTGCTCACTAGCATTAGACCTCGCTGAGTGGTTGCCTTACATGAAAATGGGGCTGGAACGGGGTTCACACACAAACTTTTGTTATATGAACCGGGAATTATCCTTTTGGCCTATAATCTCAGGGGTCTTGAAGTTGTTCTGTATGTAACATAACAGTTAACTTGAAGACTGCCTGAGTATACCTAAAACCATGAATACATAGATCAACTAAATTCTTGCAGGAAACTCAATCCCTACAGTATTGCGGAATGATTCTGATTGTTGGAATATCAAAGGTAAATATATTCTATCGAACTATACATGGAACGCTTTCTCGTAGTCTCCACTTGTTTGTATCACCATCCCATGCACTCCACTGTTATCGTCTCGCAGAATCCACTTGCTCTCTCGCAGTACCCACTTTACCGTATGCATAGTAGCCACACATATTCACGCAGTAGCCACTTGCCCGATATATTGTTTGTACATAGGACTGTATATAAGCCTAGGTAGCATACCCTGTAATATCAC
>ML769933.1:0-32412 GCA_009733575.1 Gymnopus androsaceus JB14
GCCCGGAAGTGCAGGTATAGCAACCTCCAGAGGAAATATGGTATCCCCATTGCAAAACTACACTTGAATCGGAAACCCGGCACAAACTGGCTTCATGGAACACGTTCGAACAGGATGCCAGCAAGTTCAATGTACAGTACGCGACAGGCAAAGGTAGACTTGCTTTTGGCTTTGTGGAAGGACCTCTAGTTCAAGCGTTGCGTGAGAGGAACTGGTATGTGGACTTTCCAATGATATTTGCTATATTTCTAAATACTTTTTTTGTAGGGTTTTACTTGACGTCGTCCATCACCCTCACAGAGCAAGGTTCCCCGGAGCCTGTACCTCGTCATCTAAATTTTTGTCTATTCGCTTGCATGAATCGTGCAATTGCATTGGCAAAAAGACCTCCCTCCCAATATTCGCTCTCATTTCACTGAAAATGATGTCCCACCTCGCGACGCGGATCGAGAGACTCTTCTCAGCATCGTCGTACAATATATTGCTCCTAACGCCATCTGTGACAAGGCTGCTATCATGAAACGCCGCCGAGTTCTACCTTGCGGTCAAGGATCTCGCTGAAACGTGTCAGATTGTTCGAATCATCACCCCGTTAGAGTATCCGTGCACTTGCTCATGTGCTTACCTTCGCATCGGATATCGCAGGTGTTTATGGACCTCGGAGGGCTCTCTGGGCAGGATCTCTTCTGGCTTTGACGATGGTACTGAATGCACCGAGCGTCCAGTTGGTCACTGCTCTGGCACAGAAATGCCTAACAGGGTTGAAGAACATCCGTTCCGCATCCGCGACGGAACCCACTATATCTCGCAGGCTCATATGTTCCTCATCCTGATACCAGTAAACTCCTCTTCACCGATGGACTACTAGTCCACGCACTGCGAAACAGAGGTCCTCGAGGCTTTGAACCGGCTCTTGGATGATAACCGCGAGCTGGTCATACCAGAGAACGGAGAAGTTATTCGGCCCCATCCTCACTTTATGCTCTTCGCTACCCAAAATCCACAGGCTCTTTACGTCTGGGAAGAAGGTCCTGTCGCGCACGTTCCGTAATCGGTTTCTAGAGATCCATTTACCAGAAGCTGAGCTAGAGACTATTCCCTGCACTCAATGTCCCATTGAGCGCAGGCTGCACATGGGAAGAAGGTTGTCGCCGTTTTCGGTGAGCTTCAGAAGAGGAGGCAGTCTGGTGGTGTTTTCGAAAGCAAACAGGGATTTGCTGCCCACACTTCGGGATTTGTTCCGTTATATCAAGAGTTAGCTGAAAATTGGTACATGCTGAACGCGCCCAAAGAGAAATCGATAAAGTAGCTCTGAAGGAGGCTATCGAATCTACGATGGATGTTCGAATCGACGAACATGCTCTATATGATTTCGAGAGCTGGGAGGCCGATCTTGCCCAATTTCATTGCAGAGTGCCTTCTGATTCGTCCCTTATCTGGACCAAGGCCATGCGGCACCTTTTCGTCCTCCTTACTCGAGCTCTGCGGTTTAACGAGCCTGTACTTCTCGTTGGCGAAACTGGGTCCGGAAAGATCTCTGCTTGCCAAGTCTTTGCAGCCACCATATCCAGAAATCACGTCGCCTTCACTTGATTGTGAACTGTGGGTGGAAGCATTAAGCCAAATTTCAACTCCTCCGTGTCTTACCAATTGGGCTCGTTCTCGATTCCAAGGGGCTCTCGTCCGACAACGGATCCTTCATTGAACTTCCAGGCGCTTACTACTCAAACGAATGCCATGCGAGTAGTCCGAACTTGTCAGCTCGCCAAGCTCATTCAACGAAATTCCTAACTCCTCGGAACAATCTGTCTTTTCGACGCCACTGCAGGTTCCAGGCAATTCAGCTCTCCGACAAAGCGTTTTCCTTTTGACTGTGCGCTAGAAGAAGTATGAAGAACACCAACATGTTTTCTCCTGGTACGAGGCATTGAATGGCGTCGCAGCCTCTGGAAATGAGAATAACAGCTGGATGGCAGTTGGCAAGGGTTAACCGATTGGTCGCTGGGACCATACGGACGAACAAGCGGGTGGGCGGACTTCCGAGCACTAGACACCTCGATTTGGACTGTTGCCGCAGGCGTTCTCTCCTTACGCGTGCTTTACAGGCTTAGACTCAGCATCATGTCAATGCTACTACATGTAAAAATCAAGGCGAGCTCAAAGAGTGACACGGTAAATTGGCCTTCACCCGCAGCTTCAACCGTTACTTTCTCTTCGACTCCGAGTGAAGGCCCCGTCGTTCTTCCTCGTCCTTCTATCGCGAAGGTGCATCCATGTTCCGAAGGAGTCTGGGCGTGGTGGGCTAGGGAATGAGAATGCAAGAGTGCGGAACTGCGAGCTTGAGAAGATAACCGACCTACTCTCATCACCCATCAGGAACGTTTCCGACCTCCAGAGTGGAGTATTGCAGTCGGTGAGGTGATGGTAGCCAGTAGTACTCCCTTCAACGCCGCTTTCTCCGATTGTGGACTTGATTTCCCTTGGACTTCGCTGGAACCCTCATTGAGCTCTTCCAACCGCTCGTCATTCCGAAATCTGTTCGGTCGAAAAGCGCTCTCTTTCGTCGCCTCTAAAATCCACCAAATGGTTTTTCATTGCCAATGTTAGTATTCAAGTCGTGGCTTTTTCACCCTATATATTTACTGCATATGTACGCCCTATCTGCCTTTTCCAAGGAATATTCTTCTTACTGCATTTTTTTCAGGCTGGAAGCCCCCTAAAGCACTGGACCATTTCACCCAGCTATCTGCGTCTCAACATCAGTCTGGGGCCGACTAGGATGGGTTCCGCCTTGCGTCATTCGCCGATGCACTCGAGGGGCGATTTCGTTTACAGTACGGTAGTGCTTTGGCACTGCCTTCTTTGTGGCGAAAATTATTGTGTCTATGCATGTAGATTATCGCGCGAATAATGCTTTCAAAAAATCCAGGACGACGAATAAAGTTTAAAATTATAATAAAGGTCAACCTATGTTTCTACACCTCTTGAATTATTTTCGCAAGCTCCGTCGATCTGCAGTTGAACACGACTTGATATGGTTTGGGATGTCTGATTTCAAGCTGGAGTGAGTGAATGACGTGAAAATATTCGACGATACCAGCCCGGAAGTGTATTCGGGATTTGGCACGCTGTCGTTTCCCAGACCATTTTTGCATGGTAGGATTTCCAATACCGCAATGAGTCCAGAACCCAGCAAGAACAGGTTATTACAGTAAGTATTAGGTATAATTGCAACGAGAGTCATAGGTAATGAGCTAAAAGATGGTGCACTTTAAAATCGCGTTTCGAAGACGGAGAAAGGAAGGCGTCATGAGCGCCTAATCAACTTCACGATACGCTTTCTATTCAATACGACACCTCTATCAAAATATACCATGCCTTCGTCTAATCGTCGCTTCGATTGCAGGTGCGATCTATGCACCCAAGTCCAACCTGATGGTCGGGTATTAAGACCTAAAGGTCTAAAACTCCCCGCTTCAACATTTTATGCGCATACGAGGAGCCAGCGCGATCGCATGACAACCCAACACAATGCTAGTGACTTTGCTAGCGCTTCTGGCTCCTCCTCTGCATCTACGTCTACCGGAGCGAACGAGGCGTCCCGATCTTCTTGCATGACAGCCCAACGCAATGCTGGTGACTTTATTAGCGCTCCCGGATCGTCTGCATCTGCATCTACTTGGCCAAACGAGGCGTCCCGATCTTCAGATCAACATCCTCCAGGGCCACCTTCTGCAATGGGAGTTGCTATCGAAGAGCCCATGGATATAGACTCCGAAGATCCTGCGATAGCGTTGGCAGATGAGCTTGTAGCTGAAATTGACGACCGAGTGTTGTCAATTCAGGTCATTCGCTCGCTGGAATTTTTTATTCCTCCATCCAACCCCCCCCCATCTACTCCTTTAGATGGATCGTCCATTCCCAATTCCGGCAGGTTATCCCTAGACCTTCGCAAACCTTGTAACGGCTGGTTCATTGATACTGAAGCCCGATTTGTGGAGATCATATCTCAGATGCAACAGAAGGGAAATGGCAGGCCTGAATGGCACCACGTGGAAGACGCTGCGTCGACGGCACTCACTACCATCTATTCTGTAAAACTCAAACATTACGAGGGTCAGTTATCTCTCGCGAACAATACCAAGACTGTGGATAACAGTATGTATAGATAATTTATGTTCACCAAAGTCAGTTAACTGAAGACTGCTCTTATCTAGGGCGTTATTTTCGATCATTGGTTCATACCAACCGCCAAGTAGCATCGACAACGTTAGCTGCTTTAATAATGTATATTCGATTCCATCACACTACTCGGGATATGCGAGTTACATTGGCTTTGTTACAGTCTATTCTTCGGACGACAAATGCTTCCCCGTTCGCGGAGCAGATACCGAAAGACATTCATACCATCGTTAATTACTATGGCCTCCATTCTCATTTTTTGACCTTTATCTCCTGTCCCCAATGTTTTTCACTATACGACATAGATAAAGATGACTCGACTCGCAACGGCGACTTGTTTGCCAAAGGACACCAAACGGATAGATGCTCATCGAAATTTAAGCCCGACGGACCCGAATGTGGGGCAGACCTTTGGAGAGCATGAACAATCAAGGGCAGGGCATTTGTTGTTCCAAAACGCACACAAGTGCTGCAGGATCCCAAAGAATGGCTTGGGAGATTGCTTGCCAGACCAGAAATTGAGGACGCCATGGAGGAACATCACAAGTGTTGCCCCCTACCAGGCAGGTTGGAAGACTTCACTGATTCGCCGACATTTTCCAAGTTCGGCAGAGCACCCCGCGGTAGCATATCCCCCTTACGGATTGTGGCCAGTTTAGGTTGCGACGCATTTAATCCATTTTAGCACAAAACGGCACATGCAATTGTCCAATCCACAGCTCTTTACATGAGCTTACTTGTCCTTCCAGAGAACTTGAGGTTCCAGCATAAGAATATGCTCCTACTGGCAGTACTTTCTGGCGATCCCAAGCAACACGAAATTAATCAGATCCTAGCTCGTGTTGTGGATCTTCTTTTGCCACTAGAGGAAGGATACTTCTATCTTCGGACTGCCAAACATCCATTTGGCCGCAATGTATCTTTGGTCATTGTTCCTGCGGTCTGCGATGTGCTGGGTGCACACCAACTAGTAGGATTTCCTCACCATAAACACAGGTTGTTTTGCACACGCTGTTTACTTCCTAGACATGACATCCACAACCTCAACCGGGCTTCTTGGCCAAGGCGTGATGCCGAGCAGCATATAAAACAGGCAATAGCATGGCGCGATGCTCCTACTCAAAAGCATCGTGACCACATATATAAGACATATGGAGTGCGTTGGTCCGAACTCCTACGCCTACCAGGATTTGACCCTATTGCATTCACTACCATTGACGACTTCCACATGCTTCTTCTGGGTCTCTATGAAACCCACATCCGCGATATCTGGGGAATAGATGAGGATGCAGAAGGAGGTCTCGGTCAGCTGAAGGTGCGGAAAAACTATGAGAAACCTTCAAATGCTGTCCTACGCCGGATTTGGGAAACAATCCGCACTGCGGGTAACGATTCAGAGTTGGAAAGGTTCCTGTTATTGCAGAATAAACCGTTACTCTGGTATCTATGTTTTTATCTAAAACTCCGAACAGCAGGTACAAAAGCAAAGCATGTTGAAGAGCTCTTGCAATGGGTAAGTCAGCCCGCAACTTAATTTAATATTTATTAGAGATTAATCCTCTATAGCGAAACTCCATAGCCCCATCTGATGTTCCAGTAATACCCCCATTACAATATAGTGTGATGCAGGTAGTAGAAGTGTGTCATTTCTTCATTTTGATCCTCCTGTGTCCTAATTTAGCTACCAGGATTCACCGGTGGGCCTATTTGAAGTAGATCATTCCACATTAGATGGTCCAAGTGATTGGCCTAAATATGCAGAACTGCTAAGGCAGATCAAAGACCACACCACGGAGCTTCCATCATCAACATTAAAGCGACAAAGGAATGATCGCTTGCGGGCTTTGTGCTACGATCTTTCTATCCCTACTCATCCTAAAGATCAAAAAAAGCATCTTCTAGACCACATCATTGTCTGGGTGAGTTTAGAAATTTCATTGCATGGAGAGTTGCTTCTTACAGACTGCAGCATTCAAATCAAGGAGGTGCAGCTGAAATCGAGGAGGAAACAGGAAATGTGAATGAAGGGAACATGGACACTTCGGATGCCGAGTCCACCATGTCAGATTCCCGTTCAACTGCTTCGGAGGCACGTTCGAGCGTGTCGCATGCATCCACTACAGCCTCGGACACCCCACTACCACCTATCGAAGGGCTCATTGATGTACAGGACCGCTCAGCTCTGCACCGTGAAAACGACAAGAAGTCATATGCTCAAATACTACAGGAGATACAAAAAGGCAAAAAACCATCGAATCAGCTGAGACTTGATCAGCTCCGGGCTCTCTGTTATGATCTATCTATCGGTGTCAATGCCAAAGACACAAAAAGTAATCTTATCAGGCGGATAAACACTTGGGTGAAGTATTCTTATATGTTCCATCCTAGTTCAGTGCATTGCTGATACTTATTTAGCATGAGGAGCATGGCCATGGGCAATCCGCGGAAGACTTTGATGAAACTGCATATGCGACATTGAAGGAGAAATTTGAGCATCAAGGGATAAGCTCAAAATACCTAGCAAAACTATCAAAGAAACTGCTCATTCGCCTTTGTACTGACCATTCAATTCCCGCAAATGAGTTATCTCACAAAGTACACCTGCAACAGTGGCTCAAGTTTTGGGTAAATGTATTTCTTTGAATGTACTCACTGCACTAACACTTGTTATCCCATTCCAGCGTGAAGAAAATTGTCCCAGCAGTTTGTCTGCAGAGGTACCTTCACGCAGTGTAATAGGCAGGGACGTGCTAGAAGAGATCTGGGCCGACATGAAGCACTCTACTTTCCCCAGCTGGATGAGTCCCGCACCATCACAGTGGGGCCTTGCTCGAACAGGAAAACTGGGTGGTGACGAATGGAAAGTAGTTGTCTCCATTCATTTGGTGGTCACATTGATCCGCCTTTGGAGTCGGGAAGCAGAAGAGTCGCGAAAATACAAGATGCTTACGAATTTTGTGGATCTAGTAAAGGCTGGGCACATCCTTCTCCTTCGGGGGACGACTGCTGAACTAAGGGCAGAGTATGACCTCTACATAGAAAGGTACCTCAGGGAGGTACTGGCACTATATCCCGATGTCAACCTTGCCCCAAATCACCACTACAGCCTGCATATGTCCGAATTCCTGGAAAGCATGGGTCCCGGGCATCCCCGGAGCACCCCGGTGTTTGAACGAACAAATCACAAACTTCAGCTGATAAATAAGAACCGGCATGCAGGTGAGTTGTAGTGCAAGGAATTTTCCTAAGTACTGCGCTTAGATCCCTTAGGTGAAATGGAAACAACAATGCTGGAAACGTATTGCCTCCAAGCTAATCTTCAAGCATTGCTGGACTGCAATCATGAAATCCAAGACATTATCCCAGAGGCTTTGGAGAAACTGAAAGCTATCAATCGAGAAGATCATCGTGGTAGCTTTGCAGAGACAGACCTTTCCGCCTGGTCGTCAACTGTATTCAAGTCTATAACATCCACAGTCACCTTGCCCGAGCTGCAGCAGATATCAATCTGGCTGTCCAACAGATACAGCATACCGTTACCCCATTGGCATGGAAAAGTTACTTCAAAAGTGGCAGATTTGGAGGGAATCGCTCTTGGCCGAGTCATTTATTCCCCTGCTGGAATACAACTCAACAACAGCTATGTTGTAGTTCAGGCAGAAGGACCAGTTACTTCCCGCCGGGCTGGGAGGCAAGCTGCCTCCTACAAAGCTGGGCAGATTTTGCACTTGTTTTCACATCTACACCCACATCCAGAAACCCACTTGGTAACCACCGAGACCTTCGTGGTACTTTCTATTCTAGAGCCTATCGAGGCAGATGACGATCCATACCGAAAGCTCCAAATGGGGTGGCTGTGCAAGAAGGATCCAAACATGACAACAACCACAACCATGCACCTCTCATCTCTCATATCACACTTTGTGAAAACTGACCTTGTCATTCGAGGACAGGATGTTATACATGTACTTCCTTGCCCAAAGGTGAACGCACATCTGGTTGTCTAACTCAGTTTCTGGTGGTTAAATTTTATCCTTAGGTGTTTTATGGCAAAACGGGGCGACCAACAATATAATCTAGGGGACTTTGGCGTAATACTGAAGATTTGACATCATTAACCGGAATCCAATGGGACTAGTGGCGCTAGTAGCCACTGTAGCTCAGAAATTCATGCATCAGAGCATATTAGCCAATGTTGTAAACTTTTTTGATCAGGAAATTTTGTATTGTTGGAGCATTTTCTAATCATAATAGAGCATATTAGTAGGCCCCTGGGAGCCCCTACTGAGCTTCCTTGTGAATCGAGTCAGGAGCTGATTTTTTCCTTGCAGAATATACATGCACAAAACCTTGGGATCATCTGCTCAAATCTCCCTCCTCGCAAAACCGTGTTTTTTCTTTCCTTACTTCCTGCTATAGGCAACCTTTCCTCTATATGGGCCCATAGCTTTTAGCTAGCGTAACCCCAAAGTAACAGTTACTTTGGGTTACTCTTAGGTTACGCTGGGGTGACATTGAATATGTTAGTGTCACCCTGACATATTTAAAGCAGCCCTATATTCCAATTGTTCCAACAAACATAAAAACTGCATGCACCCTCATTGTCTTATTCACATCTCATCAGCAAAACCTGTACCATCACAACACATTTCTTTCATCTCTGGAGCAAGGATTGTAATTCCAGAGATCTCCAGAGGAGTTTGACAGCTTTTTGACAGCTGTCAGAACTCTGGAGATCTCTGGAGACCTCTGGAGACCAATCAGGTTTTGCTGATGAGCCTGGGCTCAGTATCTCAAGCCATGCTAGGAAATTTGTCTAAAGTAACTTAAGCTTTCAGTACTTACCCATGATACAAAAACTCCAAGTTCACAAGATTGTCCATACACCAATACTGAAATACTGACTGCCATCCCATAGCAAAAAAAGCAAGACAATGAAGGAAGTTGGAACTTTAGGTAGACACTATCAGCCAAAATCCATACTTTGAAACTTTGAAATTATATCAAGATTCAAGTAGCTGGATGCACCTTGCTGTGCTGGTTATTGTTCTTTGATGCTAGATTCCAAGTCATCCTAAATGTGCTTTAAAATGAGTTAACATGACATGAGCCAATGATCTACAAAGCCAGGCTTGAGACTTTATGCCCAGGCTTCCCCAGCCTAACTTAACCTTCTAATCCCAGCACTCTCTACATTGTGAGCACTTGAGGTGATGCTGGATTTTACAAAAGTTAGACTTGGGTGATGTTCAATTTCAAAAAGGTCACTCTTGGGTGACAGTGAATTTAATGGAAATTAAGCTGAATCAACTGAAAGTTACATTTGGGTGACTTTGAATTTAGCAAAGGTTACTTTTGATTTACTTTCAGGTGACTTTGAATTTAGTGAAGGTTACTTTTGGGTGACTTCAAATTCAGTAAAGGCTACTTTTGATTTAGTGAAAGTTACTTTTAGGTGACTTTGAATTTAGTAAAGGTTACTTTTTGATTTATTGAAAGTTACTTTTGGGTGACTTTGAATTCAGTGAAGGTTACTCTTGGGTGACTTTGACTTTGGTGAACATGGACATGGAGCTTGTTTGGGTATCAGAGTATGTTCCCATGCATGAATCATGTATAGATTGATTATTCTGAGGTCCAGGAGGTTCATACTGCATATGAAAATTGAAATCAAACTTTCTCAAGCTGACTTGAACTCACCATGGATTTGGAACTTATTTGGGTATCATAGGATGTTTCCATGTATGGATTATGTATATCATGAGTGTTGTGAGGTCCAAGAGGCTTATACTGTATATGAAAATTGGAATTGAACTTTTTTGCCTGAACTTGCTGTGACCATGGAGCTTATTTGGGTTTTTTTTTGTTCGGACACAAGTCTAGTGTTGAAAGACTCTATTAAATACCTGTTAATCAAGTAAGTACTATAAATAAAGTATGATTAGCTCAATAAACTGGTGTAAAAAGTAAAGTGAGATCATACTCAGTTTAGACACAAGTTTAGTGTCAAAAACTGAGAGTGTCACAATGAAAATGTCCAACTATAAGTACCGAATCGTGTAACTAGTAGCTACAGACCATAGTAAAGTCTTTGGCTCAACCGCAGAAAGTGTCCCGAGTATCTAAGGGATAGAATGAAGCATAACAAGGTCCATAAAAATAATAAGAAATATCAAAATAAGGAAAGGTAAATGTATAGTGCCTGGTGATTTTAATCCCAAAGCAAGGCTCAAGCTTTGACTGACTTCAAGAGTTTTCTTCTCTTGCTGCGATGAGTGCCTTCTAGCCTATCTTCATGATTGCCATCTGGTTCATCAATAGTAGCAGCCTGGTGCTTGCTCAGTTTCAGTATTGGTTTTGGTCTGGGGTTCTCTGGGCCGCTTTGCTCTCTAAGAGCCTTTGCATGTTCAATCTCATTGGCTTCTGCCACTTGATCATAGTCAGCACCTTTCTGAACCAAGTATTAGCAACAAAAGCAAAAATAATTTAAATCACACATACCTGCAATTCAATGTCATTATCTCCCTCACACTCCTGGCCCTGCTCAGTTACATCAGGACCACTGAAGGTGAGACCCAGCACAATTCATGGGGTCCAACATTTAGGCCCCTGTTAAAGTTAATGGGTTGAGAAACTTGGTTAAACTACTGAATATGATAATAACACATCTGGATGACCCAATATCTGGGTCACATTCCAACACCCCCCCCCTCCCAATTACCAATATTGAGGTCAGAAAGGAATTTTTCTTGTTTGTAATTTGTAATTTCCACTTCACAAGTCAGGTACATTAAAAAACCTCAGTGGGGAAAAAGCTACCAACCAGTCTTCCCATCAATCACTAAGTCATCCAATGACTTGTGCATTCAAATGCAAAATTGTAGAAGTTGGAAAAGGATGCTGATAGAGGGTTGGTGGTAGTGGTCATAGAAAACATTGCAGGATGGACAATGGTCCAGGTTGGTCCCAAGCACCAAGGACTTGGATAAGGTAAACTATAGAAAGTGTTCAGTCAAATATTATATTATATGGTCCCCTGATAAGAAAATAAACTTGTTTATATCCAATTCCAGCATCTTTCATCTTGTAGTATAGATTGAGGATGGTGAGTATGTTTACTCACACATCCAGATTTTGTATGGGATGGTGAGTACGTTTACTCACACATCTAGATTTTGCATGGGATGGTGAGTACGTTTATTCACACATCCAAATTGCCCACTTGTGGACTTTAATTGCCAGCTTGTAGACTTGGGTGCCAACTTGTGGACTTAAGATTTCCAGAATGTGACACTGCATGCAGGAACCCATAAGTTTGTGTGACAAGTGAAAAACTTATGAAAAACAGCCAAGATATGCAAATCCGGAAGTTTCTGGACTTAGCAAAATCTTATCAATGAACTTATGAATTAGACCAGGTAGATAAGATTTTCCGAAGTTGAGAAACTTATGCAACAACTTATGGAAATCAAATGTGACTCAATAAGTCCAGGTGAACTTAGGGAAATCATATTGAAATCATATTAAAATATGATGGAAAACTTAGGGAAAACTAAGGAAAATTAAGAGACCATAAGTGTTCGGTGAGTAAAGAATAAGTCCAGAAACTTATGAAACCTTGTTGATAGCAAATACTAATGGAAATCAGATGAAATTTTTGTAAAAAACTTATGAAAATAGGGAAAACAAAATTTTACCATAAAGTAACCAGGATATCAAAAACTTAATAAAATAGTAGGGAATCTTTTATCAAAAACTTATGAAAGTCTGGAATCAAAAAGACAATGATAAGAAATTTGATGAATACAAAACATATGGAAATTGTATGAGTTGGAATGGTCACAATAAGACAAATATACCAGATGGAAAGCTTATGAAAATTTGCAGTCACACTGTTGCACTCCAATCTGTCCAAGAGTCATAATGGACTATTGCGGAGTGGACAGATTGGTCCAAAGATCAAGATGAACTATGGATGGATTTGTCCAAAGATCAAGACGGACCACTGCAGAGTGGACAGATTGGTCCAAAGATCAAGACAGACCACCGTGGGGTGGAGAGATTGGTCCAAAGGTCAAGATGGTCCACTGTGCAGTGGACAGATTGGTCCAAAGATCATGATGGACAACTACGGGGTGGACAGATTGGTCCAAACGTCAAGACGGACCACTGCAGAGTAGACAGATTGGTCTGAGAGTCATTGCAGAGTGGTCCAGGAGTCCTGTGGAGTGGACAGATTGGTCCAAGAGTCAAGATGGACTACTGTGGAGTGGATGGATTGGTCCAAAGATCAAGATGGATCACTGTGGAGTGGATGGATTGCTCCAAAGATTAAGATGGACTACTGCGGAGTGGACAGATTGGTCTAAAGATCAAGACAGACCATGGATGGATTTGTCCAAAGATCAAGACGGACCACTGCAGAGTGGAAAAACTGGTCCAAAGATCAAGAGATCACTGCGGAGTAGATGGATTGGTCCAAAGATCAAGACGGACTACTGTGGAGTGGGCAGATTGGTCCAAAAATCAAGATGGACAATGGTTGGATTGGTCCAAATATCAATTGGTCTGAGAGTCATTGCAGAGTGGACTTCATCAGCATTGACTCTTTATATTCTCAATAACTCACTTACTGGGTATTCCGGCATCTCCAATATAGACCATTGCCACACAGTCTAGCAATATAGGCATTGCAATCAAAAAATCCTTGTGTTCAGTTAATTTTTGCTGCCACAGGAGTGACAGACAATTCTGGATCTCTGTCATTGATGCTCATGAAGCACCTTCCTCAAAGGCAGACACACTACATTCTACATTACAGTACCTTAGCTATACCTCTCAAAATGTTTCTAACAGCATCTTGAATCATCCAGGCAAGTTATCTTGCTAACAGACAAAATTAATTTTTGCCACCTCATGGCAGGTGCAAAACTACAGCCAGAATACAATGATAACTACAATTGTAACAACCAGGATGGATAAGGAGCTACACCAATGTCTCCCATGCAAAGCAGCTGCTATCCTTTGATCCCAATGCTGAACTATTTGTCCCAGCATCTGATCCTGTTGAGTGTATTCAGTGTGCCCAATGACTACTTTACCTCAGCCTGCCAAATTATGAGCCGTGACAATCCACCCTGAATCTTCCTCTTGACAGTAGGCTGACTGTAAAAGATTAATGAAAATAGCACAAATAACTGTATGAGCCTACAGAGATGGAATCTGCCACAAGATCATCTAAGACCATCAGTGGAGGTAATCAATACAGACTCTTGGACAAATCTGTCTACTCCACAGTGGTCCATCTTGACTCACAGACCAATCTGTTTACTCTGCAATGACTCTTGGACCAATCTGTTCACTCTGTAGTAGTCCATCTTGACTCTCAGACCAATCTGTCCACTCCACAGTGGTTCATCTTAACTCTTGGACTAATTCATCCACTCCACAATAGCTCTTAGACCAATCTGTTTGCTCTATATTAGTCCATTTTGACTCTCGCACCAATCTGTCTACTCCACAGTGGTCCATCTTGATTCTCAGACCAATCTGTCTACTGCACAGTGGTCCATTTTGAATCTCAGACCAATCTGTCCACTGTGTAATGGTCCATCTTGAATCTCAGACCAATCTGTCCACTTCACAGTGGTCTGTCTTGACTCTTGAACTAATCTACTGACTTTGCAGTAGTCCATCTTGACTCTCAGACCAATCTGTCCACTCTGTAGTGGTCCATCTTGACTCTCACACCAATCTGTTTACTCTGGAATGACTCTTGGACCAATCTGTCCACTTCACAGTGGTCCATCTTGACTCTCAGACTAATCTCTCTGCTCTGCAATTACTCTCAGACCAATCTGTCTACTATATAGTGGTCCATCTTGACACTTGGACCACTCTGCAATGACTCTTGGACCAATCTGTCCACCTTGTAATGGTATGTCTTGACTCTCAGACCAATCTGTCCACTCCACAGGACTCTTGGACCACTCTGCAATGACTCTCGGACCAACTGATATTTGGACCAATCTGTCCATTGTCCACCTTGATTTTTGGACCAATCTGTCCACTCCACAGTACTCCATCTCGGCCTTTGGACCAATCTGTCCACCCTGCAGTTGTCCGTCTTGATCTTTGGACCAATCTGTCCACTTCACAGTGGTCCATCTTGACCTTTGGACCAAACTCTCCACCCCACGGTGGTCCGTCTTGACCTTTGAACCAATCTGTCTGCTCTGCAGTGGTCCGTCTTGATCTTAGGACCAATCTATCCATTGTCCATCTTGATCTTTGGACCAATCCATCCATTGTCTGTCTTGACCTTTGGACCAATCCGTCCATTGTCTGTCTTGATCTTTGGACCAATCTGTCCTTTGTCTGTCTTGATCTTTGGACCAATCTATCCATAGTCCATCTTGATCTTTGGACTGATCTGTCCACTCCACAGTAGTCCGTCTTGATCAATCTTTGGACCAATCCATCCACTGCACAGTAATCTCTTGATGTTTGCTACAGAGTGGACAGATTGGTCTAACTTGATCTTTGGGCCAATCTGTCCACTCCGCCGTAGTCTGTCTTGATCTTTGGACCAATTCATCTACTCCGCAGTGATCTGTCTTGATCTTTGGCCCAATTTGTCTACTCCACAGTAGTCTGTCTTGACTCTTGGACCAATCTGTCCACTCTGTAGTGGTCCATCTTGACACTTGGACCACTCTGCAATGACTCTTGGACCAATCTGTCCACTCTGTAATGATCTGTCTTGACTCTTGGACCAATCTGTCTACTCCACAGGACTCTTGGACCACTCTGCAATGACTCTTGGACCAATCTGTTCATCATCCATCTTGATTTTTGGACCAATCTGTCTACTCCACAGTAGTCCGTCTTGATCTTTGAACCAATCCATCCACTCCGCAGTGATCTCTTGATCTTTGGACCAGTTTGTCCACTCCCCAGTGGTCCATCTTGATCTTTGGACCAATCTGTCCATTGTATGTGTCGATGTTTGGACCAATCTGTCCATTGTCCATCTTGATGTTTGGACCAATCCGTCCATTGTCCATCTTGATGTTTGGACCAATCCGTCCATTGTCTGTCTTGATCTTTGGACCAATCTGTCCATAGTCCATCTTGATCTTTGGACCAATCCGTTCATTCTCCATCTTGATCTTTGGACCAATCCGTCCATTGTCTGTCTTGATCTTTGGACCAATCTGTCCATTGTCCATCTTGATCTCTGGACCAATCTGTCCATAGTCTATCTTGATCTTTGGAGCAATCCGTCCATTGTCCGTCTTGATCTTTGGACCAATCTGTCCATCGTCCATCTTGATCTTTGGACATCGTCCATCTGATCTTTGGACCAATCTGTCCATCTGTCCATCTTGATCTTTGGACCAATCTGTCTACTCCGCAATAGTCCATTATGACTCTTGGACAGATTGGAGTGCAACAGTGTGACTGCAAATTTTCATAAGCTTTCCATCTGGTATATTTGTCTTATTGTGACCATTCCAACTCATACAATTTCCATATGTTTTGTATTCATCAAATTTCTTATCATTGTCTTTTTGATTCCAGACTTTCATAAGTTTTTGATAAAAGATTCCCTACTATTTTATTAAGTTTTTGATATCCTGGTTACTTTATGGTAAAAGTTTGTTTTCCCCATTTTCATATGTTTTTTACAAAAATTTCATCTGATTTCCATAAGTTTAGTATTTGCTATCAACAAGGTTTTCATAAGTTTCTGGACTTATTGTTTACTCACCAAACACTTATGGTCTCTTAATTTTCCTTAGTTTTTCCTAAGATTTCCATCATATTTTAATATGATTTCAATATGATTTCCCTAAGTTCACCTGGACTTATTGAGTCACATTTGATTTCCATAAGTTGTTGCATAAGTTTCCCAACTTCGGAAAATCTTATCTGCCTGGTCTAATTCATAAGTTCAATGATAAGATTTTGCTAAGTCCAGAAACTTCCGAATTCGGCATATCTCGGCTGTTTTTCATAAGTTTTCCACTTGTCACGCAAACTTATGGGTTCCTGCATGCAGTGTGAAGCTTGAGCTCAAAGAGTCCCATCTCCAGTAGCCAGGACTAGCTAAAGATATCAGAGTGGGAGCAAGGGTAATCTTGTAAATGACTTAGCAGGTATAAGGTTCTGGTCTAGTAAATGAATAGAATCAGTGATGACCAGAGAGATTCACTAAAATAGCTAAGAGAATCAGGGAATGAATCAGAGGAATGACTTAGCAGATATTCTGAGCTTTGATGATCCCTGGAACTAGCTGCAGAGGATCACCATCCCCCCCTCAGCTAGAGGAAGGAATGGAGTCTAAATACCCATTATGCCAATGTTCATGAGTTGAGATCCTCATTAAGTTAATGAGAAGGTCAAGGTGAGTCTTGAACAGCTAAGATGGATAAATAAGTAACTTAGCAAAAATATCTAGATCCCATGTCTGACTGATAAGTTACCTCCCTTCAGTTAGAGGAGGGAATGATACCAAATCAGTAAATGAAGTATAGATGTAGGATTTGGCACCATGAAGTCAAATACAGTTTAGTTGACAATCCTGACTTTTAAAATATGAGAAGTAATCAGAATATAGTTTATAAGACACTTAGCAAGATGTGAGGATATGGGAAGGTACTTCAGCTGACTGAATTGGCTGATGAGAGTGGAAGGGCTCCCCTCCCAACTAGAGGAGAAACAGTATGACATTGGAAATGAAGATTTGGATAATGAGGTGGCAAGATGGGCTCCTGGACATCTGGACATCATCCTTCAAGGATGTTCTCCCCCCCTTGACCAGCATCTGAGGAGATGGATGATGTGTGGTAGTAGTGGTGGTTGCAGAAAGTGGAGGTGTTGGGCACTTGATTGTTGGGACAATGCTTCTGAAAAGCATTGCCAGTCCCAAATTTGGGTCCAACAGATGATCAGGCTGCTAGAGGAGCAGCAGGTAACCCAATAAAAGACAGGTGTTGAACACCTGGCTTCTGTAAACCAAGATAAAGGTCCAAAAAAGAGCAAAATGCACATGGAGGAGAGGCTGAATGGTGGACATGATTATGTGTGATTTTCCATGGGAATAAAAGATGGCTCATTGGATTCAGCTACCTCAAGGCTCCCATTCAATACCAACATCCGAGGTGAATTTGTTTAAGGATAATAGATGCTATTAAAAAGGAATGGCTATAGCGGATGCTTCAATGGCCAGAATCAGGTAAATGAGGGGTCAATTGAAAGCTCTCAATAAAGGCTTTCAGATGTGATATGAACATCGTAGATGCGAGATGAAGTTCCGGAGATATGGAAGGAAAGTGTTTCGGGAAAGATGTGATCATAGCGGAGAGCCCAACGGTCGGAATTGATTAAATGGGGGCTCGTTTGAAGGAGTTACTGGAGGGCTTTCCAACGCCGCATTACGCATCCAGATGCGTGAAGCCGTTCCCGAGATATAGCCAATGAGTTGGGAAATGTTGGTGAATTAAGGAATTGATGCAGCAGTCGCTTTCGATATTGCTTTCGTGCTCTTATTCATAGAGTTTCAGTTTTTGGGGCTTCTCAGTACAACCATCAAGATCTTGCTATACTCGCACTAGACCCTTGTATGAATATCAAATATTGAATCAAGAGTAATTTCATAATTTTTTGGCCAATTTTTCTTGAGCTGACCATATCTGCGTTCCGGTTCGATCTGCTAGATTTATCAAAGCAGTGAACGAAGCTCTATGTTGCTTGCCTTGTCATTGAACTTTCACCTCGATCGACGACACGATACTCGTGACACTTTTGCTGATGCACATATATAGACACGTTCCCGGGCCGTGTACAAAGTATATGCTCTCAGAGCTTGGCTCTTGCCTTTCTTCTTTCATTGCAATGAATACCGGAGCAGTTTCATCTGTGAGTATTGGCTGGTCTTGTGGAAAAGGGGCTCGTATTGATGATGATTTAGACCCTTGCCTATAAACATGTCAACTATCCCTTCTTTCGATATGTAGTTGAAGATGGGGAGACTCGAGTCGTGGATGATCATGACTTTGACGAACAGTATTGTTGCTCTATTGTCCTCATTAGTGTCAATGGCTGACTCCGTTGATAGCACAGTCCAATTCAAGAGCAAAGACATGAATACAGGCACCAATTTCGCACACCCTTTCCGAGGTAAGATGCAATGCGAATCACATATCGATGAGGAAAACTTAGCCAAGGACCAGAATCTCGTGCTCAGAAACCGATTAAATTCTTCCTCGAGAACGGGCCACCCATTACTGGGGGAACGTTTGGTCCAGGCAGGCTAGAATCCAGCGGGTTTCGGTCACAAACTAGCGCCGGCACTACGTATTGGTATTATAGTCAGGCTCCTGATGACTTTGACTATCCCCCGGCCAGTACCCCCACCCCAGAAAGCTTAGGAATTGTCTACTTGCATAGGAATACCTCCGATGGTGGCTATCAACTTTGGGTTTGGCAGCAAAATGACGGTGGGTTGTGTTGGCGTGCAGTGTCTTTGGATCCAGCCAATCGCACATTTCATCCCCTTATCGGTGATCGTGTTCTCCATCTAACCACCTCCGCTAAACCCAGTTGGGTACTCAGCAGCACCAAAACTACATATGGCACGAGGCACGGCGACAAGATTAGATCATCGACGCCTCGGGGGCAATCTTCGAGTGATGTATAGTTGATAGTTGGTTCCAAAAATTCGAAATCCGGGAATACGTGTGTATGATCCCAGATTGATATAATTAATTGACTTGCTTCCGATGCCCTGGCGTTCTTTACCGTGTGATAAAGCTTCTTTCCCAGTAACGGTGCTTGCCGAATGCTGTGGAATCGGCGTTCAGCACGTAGGTGTAATAGACCAGACCCTCCTTCCTTCCTTGCGGAGTTCGACTGAAGCACCGTCATATATATATATCAAAATTGTAGAATTAATTCTTCTCATGCGCATGCGGCAGCTCCAATCTGGTAGTACGAGGTCCCTCAATGTGTGGGATTAGCATGAAGGTTCGTGTTAGGGTGTAAATCGTCTGCATTTTTCTCAGCTATGGCTCCAATCTGGCACGAAAAATAAGTACCAGTGATTGCGTGAACACTGCGGTCTGACGCGAGGCGCATTGTATCCGTTTCAGATGAATGAGATTTCCACTTGCATGGAACGGTGAATACGCCCAGTGAAGCTCGGATTTATCCCAGCATCTCCGCTCTATGGAAACATGCCAGCTACAGGAGGCAGTCTGGCCAAGGGGCGTCGAAGGATTAGCATGTGGTTTTTTTTCTTAGAACATTGGAGTCATTTAACACCTTCAACACTAGCTAGATTTCTTGAATACCATGACTTCTGTTGAAACGTGGATCTCTAAAGCTTTCAGAGAAATTCTCGACGTCGAGACGAATCGTCTGCTCTGTGCCTTCCTTGCTGGCGTGCTCTTCACTTTAGGCGTAGTGCTCCTGGTACGTATTGGCTGCCTATTCGCTCCTTGTCTGCTCATCAATCAATTGGAGCAGACAAACAGTAAACCTTCTGTCAAACACAGGGGAAAACGCCCCGTAGTTCTGGACAGCGAGAGGTCCAACCAAGTGGTGACGGCAAACCTAAATCTTGATTTCGCTACTTTGCTCCAAAAATTAGCTCTGGAGCACCTCCAGCGCGCACGGGAATCTCGGGGGATAGAAGTCGGTGCAGAGTCAGAAGACGAAGTACAGATGGCGCTGGCGACTCGTACTAGCGGTGGACAGCATTATTGATAGTAGCAGCCAGGTTTCTATTAGTCTACTATAGCTCAGGACTTGAAAGATTGAAAGTTGGTTGCGGTACTGTGTCTGGTGGACCCACAGGTGCCCATATTTGTTAATATTATTTCCAATCTTGGGTTTATCGATCAGACGTTGTCACTTGTGTCACACCCTCTTTCTTTGACCCGGATGAGCGAGGGATTCAGGACTGCCCCTAACACCCCTTGCTGGTAGTGGCACTACCACTCCTCACGAAGTTGAAATGCATGATGCTACGGCTGGTCTTCACAATTCGCCCAACACTGAATTGGATGATGCCATGACTGGTCTCCTGAACGCACCCAGCACTCCTATCAGAGCTGAAACCAATGCTAATTTGACGAATCCTGCCCACTCAGGGAACGCCCAGAGGTCCTGGACCTGGGGGTACGCCTAGAGGGCCCGGCGCAGCTTCAAGTTCTCGCAAAACCCGGCGCTCGGTTAGTTTTTGAAACTGAGGTTCGGTGCTAGCTAATCCAGGCTCATCAGAACTCTCCTACTACCTCTAGCACGAGGCGAAATCCCAGGCCTCGAACTGACGAGAGGCCCTCAAGTAGTGCCAGTTTAACAGACGATGACGATGTGCGTGTGCGAAGACATAGACTTGCTAAATCTGATCGATCTGCTTTGAGGATAGGCCACCAGAGGCTTTTTCAACAAAGGATTTTCGGATCTAGCCAAAAGCAATAACGATTTGAAAGACCAGTTCGGTGAACTGCTCCGTTCTCAGCAGGAGCTCCACAAGTCTGTCGACGGACTGACACAGTCCATCAGTGGGATGGCTACATCAATTGCAGATGCCTTGAAATTTCAAAGGCCTTCTCCTCCGAACTCTGGAGCACGTTTTGGGTCGACATCTGGAGAGGGAAGTCGAGGAAAGCAGAAGCAACCCAGAAACGCCGCCGATTCGGAAAATATCTGGGCGCAACCAGTGCCATCGCCGCCAGATCGGACACCATCTCACAGGGATCCAAACGTTGTTCAACAACAAGTATGTGGTACTTTTTGGTGAATCGCGGTTCTGATGGTACATGTATTCCTAGCGAGAAATCCGCGAATGGGTGAAAGAACTTCTCGGGCAAGACTACCTCCTTCAAATCAACGTCTCCGAAGAAGAAGCCGAGCAGTTTGAAATCGATTTCGCCACAGACTCATATGCCACCCCTTTCACTTGTGAAGACGAATTTAGAATATATTTGATTGGGGAACCGTCGTCGGCTTGGAACAAAGGCGCTGCTCGAGTTTTTACGGAATGGCTCACTATCAATCAAAAAATTATCACTGAGAACGAGTATGAAATCGACCGTATCCAAAAGGCCTTCTTATCACACATTCGCTATCTACACAGTCTACACCTTAAATCTACCAGGAGCAGGCAGGCGCAGGATGCCAAAGCACGTAGGTCGGTGGTTGACGGCAGGAAAAGAGGTGTACGTTCCATCTTCATACGTGAAAAGCACTGATGAACCTCCTTCCAGACCTATAACTCGCGAGCAAGAGTGATCAAGGAATTCGCAGCTCTTAGAAAGTTTGAACAAACGTGGAACACGTTGGGCGTTGATGGTACCTCCTCCGATGAAGAAATCTCTCGCGGGGGGCAGAGACAGTACATTATTCACAACCTCGAATGGCGTAGCCAAGAATTCACAGGTTTTTGCCGCAAGCTCGATGTTTTGCATCTATCGAAGCGGAAAACGAAGGTCGATGCTTACGGAAATATAACCTTTGGGAGGGGTGCCTCACCGCGTCAGAGATTGGAACTCGGTAATTACACCAAAACAAAGCGCACGCCAATTGTTGGCCTTCCAATCAACTGCTACGACGAGCTCTGGCTAAAAAAAGAGGAGGAGAATTTTCCCGGGTTCACCAAAATCCGAATCCGGGCCACTTCGAGCATCGACTTTTCGTTACCTGAAGACATCGAACGGTATATCTCAATGAGACATCAATGCTACTGATAATCTAACTATCTATTAGTCTCATAGAACTCACTACGAGAGCGGAGGATGCAAATGCAGTCTAGGTAATTGATAGTCGTGTACGGTGGTGACAACCTCACGGGCTCAATACATACACGTTCGACACTTGCAATAGTTCTTAATAGATAGAAAATCAAAATTGATTCGTGAAACCTGCAGCTATGTGTTGAACATATGTTTGCATCAAACAGACTAAAGTAAACATATGACGGGGACGGAAGGAAGGAAGTTCATAAACGATGCAGCACGAGTCGCTGTCCCCAGGCCAGTTGACCCAGGCAAAAATGCAAAGCGAAGCACTAGTCGATAAGAGCTATGAAGGTAAGGCAAAGTATGAAAACGATTTCCGTCCATCGCAGTCCAGATAACATCTCCAAAAAATAAAAGACTGGTTCCAAAAGGCGCCATATGCTGAAGATACAACTGACGCTGCCGATGAACAGTAAAAGAGTCACCCCTTTTTCCGGTAGCAGAAATATCTATCAAGATGCGATGATTAGTCGCGAGCTCATCAGAGGGCGTTTCAGGCTTACCAACAGCTTGGGTTCAACTTCTCGTGAACGAATCATAGCATTATAGACGTAGGCAATAGACCCCATAAATAGCGCATACGCGGTGAGAATGACGATAGACGATTTCGTCTCCGCGTTGAATAAATCATGCAGAATTTTTCCTCCATGCACGACAACGACGATCAGACCGTAGACTATGACGGCGTTGATAAGAACCGTTGGTACTCTAATGGTCTAAACAGGATCATCAGTATCTGCATATAAGCTTGAGCCCGGTGCTAGAGAATACCCACTGCGGATTTATCAACGTTGTGGGTCAAGTCTACAACCATCTCTTTGGGTGCAGATTGACTCGGCTCTCTGGAGGAAAGCGCAAACTATCTCGATGTCAAAAAGTAATGGTGGGACAATGAGAGTAGTCGTGCACTCACTAAGATATTTGTTCTTTCTAACGGGTCACGTTCTGAGTCGTAGCCAATCAATTGAGGCATCGAGAGAGGTCGAGGTGCTTCTGATAGTAAATTTTCTGACCCAAAATCACCGAACAAGGGAGAAGGATGCGCAATGGGGGGACGCGAAGTGGGAGAAGGATGTTCAGTTGCCAAATTGGCCCTCGAATTTGAGTCGCGCAAAGTCATACATCCTCAGGTATTCCATTGAGTATAAATAATATTGGCCTCATGTTTATCACGATTTGCTATCTCTGAGTGCCGGGGAGGCAGTTTGAAAAGACAATATATGGCCACACGACCTAATTAATCTCGAGCTACGCAGGGTAATGAATTTTCTCCAGCTTTTTTCACACCGTCAGTATAGAATCATATCCTAGATGTATATACAGTGTACTAAACATTCAAGTGGCTAAAGTCTGCGTTCCTAACGTCCAATGCAATGCAAATGTAAAGAAAATGAGTGTGAAGGCCAAAGGAGTAGCGTAAAAAAAGGCGATCAGGCTTCGAGGAATGTGAAAGCGAATTTGAGTTAATGCGTAATGAGCGTGAGGGCCATAGTATAGCCATAAAAAAGGAAGAAAAGAGACGTCGAGGAATGTAGAGGAAGAGCTAAGCTGAAGTATCAGCCTCCACGTCCAACGACCGACTTTAAATTGGCCCCGTCAAGGGCGACGCTGCGAACATGCCGGACGAAACTGAAAATGTATGAGCCACAGGAATGCAGGAATGGAATTCTAGCTACACACCGATCAATGACCCCCTTCAGCGCCTCGTCTCGCGCTTGTAAAGAGGGATATCGAGGCATTCCATGAAGGAGCTCGCTTTGTCTGTTGCTGTTGTAAAAGCAGATGGCCAGGTCTCCGCGGAAGCTTCCAGTACACCCCACACACTTGATCGCCTGATTTTCATCAGGCAAGTCCTCGTCGAAAGTCCCAGCTACGAGGTAGCTGCGGAGGCGGAAGATAACTACCACCACGTAGAGTCTTTCGCGGCGGAGCTCCTTGGAAAAGTGGTGGGTAAAATGCACGTATCGCTGGCCCCGGTAATTGGCGGGTGCGTTGTCGACGGTGTTTGTACTAGAAAAATGGGTTTTCACCTCCTTTGCACCTCTCATAGAGAACAAGAGTCCGAATGTCGTTCCACGAGTCTAATTTCCCGGTTTCAATAATGGTATGCGCTTTAATGATCACCACTTACTCGGAGATGACGTTTAGGCAAAACATTACCATTTATCGACTCTGAAAAAACTCCGCCAAAGCGGGTCCCGCGCGAAGCGGGTGTAGATGTTCTCCTGGAAGAAACTGAAGATCCAGTTGAAACAGAGATGGGTCGAGTAGAACGAGACTGAGAGCGGGTTGCAGGCATTCTTTGCAATCGATAAATTTCCGATGAGTTCGAAAAGTAACTATGATCATTTCTTCAGCTTGTTTTTGAGTATAACAGCCATTTACTGAGACGCACTTCTGCTTGGTCATGAGTTCCTGCATCGGAGAACTATCTTGCTGTTTCTCCCGAGCTTCCGACTTATCATTACCCTGTTTTGCCTCATGTTTTGCAGTTTTTTGTACATTTTTCATAACCCTCGAGTCTCCGGATTCGCCGTTCTCCCTTCCCATCAAATATTCTAGATACACCCAGAGCGCGTGCTCTGAATGATGACACGCCAGTCCAACGCGTGTTATAAACGTGTAGTTTATGCCTACTTTTGCAATCAGATATAGCCACTCTTTATGCCCACCTTTTGCACCAATATGTAGCCACTCCATTGTTAGCGAAGTCTTGTTTTTCCTTCTTGTTTCTCTCAAGGTTTGATTATTTTGTGACTGGAGTCGCCTCATTTACTCGCATCGGTGATTGCGGGAGGTCAAAGCGTATATTATTGGATTGTGTGTTATCACAGGACCAAATGTCATGACGCAAGATCACATGCAACAGTTCTATGGCCCCCAATTATAAAACATGAACGAGGTGGACCTCAACTCAGATCAGGAAACTTTCCCTCTCTCATCGTATTCACACAATGTCTTATGCAGTGAGCGCTTTCTCAAACTCAACGCTCGAGCTGCTAGCTTATTTTCTCAGTTCCCAGTGATTCGGATTCCCGTAATATTTTCCGGGGAATTTTCGCGACTGGCTGTGTTGTACAAATCGTTTTATTCGCAAAAATGTGCTTTGAACCGCATCTGGAGTCGTTCGTCATCCCATACGTTGCGGTCTTCACCGCTTTTGTGGCGGGTTCCACAAGGAAAGGGAAGGAGCGTTTATAGTAAGTTGACTTGTGGGATCGCTTGCAATTGATTGTTCTAAAAACATCATTATCTAGGTCTTGGTCGTGTCGCCTGTATACGCGGTGTTGACTTTTGTCATGGGTTGTCTCGTCTGGGGACATCTCTTGGGTTTGGTTATACACATGATGGATCGCTTCAACTGTGCTCTGATTGGTATTGCTTGCTGAAGGTCTCTGGCATAGCTAGTAGTTTATTAGGTACATTCAGAGCGCAATCTCTCCTAGTACTTAGTAGGTATTGTACACGATTTGCTTGATTTTCCGCGGGACACTTAAGTAAGCAAAGAAGTGGAATTGCGCCACTTCCTGAGATACACTTATCTGGACGCTTTTTTCGCCCATACCCGTTCCCACCAAGATTCCCACAAAATTACTTACGGCGGTACAATTTTTCTATATGCTAATGTTGCTAAATGTTGCTCGGAAGTATTAAACTCCTAGATCGTGGAAGCTGCTTAATGGAAGCCGCTATAATTAATCCCCAGCGAGAAAAGTTAGCATAAGCATAATTGACTCAGCTTTCCGTTTTAGTCGAACAATGGGCATTTGGGCGCTTCAGGGTTGATGGTTGATGGACGCGTAGGAACGCGTCGCACATCCCATTCCTCACTTTGGTTCCTTGGTTCATCTTTCCCCTAACTGACACTCTGCACGAGTCTTATTCTACGATCCTGTAGATACTAACTTCTGATAACATGACTTTTCTCAATTCTAATTTTGCATTTCTCCACACACGCACCAACAGAAGAGAATCATACTGGATGTTTTTCCATATCTACAGGATTCACATTGATTCATGAGCCTCTTCCACATGATCCTGAATCAACGACCCTTCCTTCTAGACGAACGTCGAACATGCACTACCGCCGCACCGGATAATTGGAACAGAGAATCCATGCGACGGTCCTATTACTGGATTTTTTTTTCCATATCCTCTTCCACACGATTCCGCCTTCCTTCTAGATGAACTTGAACTACCGCTACATCTTCATTACTTCATTGGCCCGGATAATTGGAACACTCTGCCCCGGTCATACTACAATATCCGATGGCACGAGTTCTCTCAAGCGCATATTTGGTTCATCTTTCCCTTTACTGACACTCTGCATGCTGCATGGGTCTTATACGAGCTTCCCATGACAAGACTTTTCTAATTCCATGATTCCCAATCAACGACCCTTCCTTCCAGATCATTCTGTTAATTCATTGGCCCGGATAATTGGAGTGGAGAATCCATGCGACGGCCCCATTCCTCTCCTTGGTTCCTTGTTTCATCTTTCTCTGCATCGGTCATACTATGATTTCCGATGGTACAAATTTTCTCAGTTCTAATATTGCATTTCCATAAGCGTACCGACTGAAAGTAATATTAATGCTTCGTCGCATGTTTATTGACACTCTGCACGGGCCTTATACTATGATTCTGTAGATACGAGGTTCCGATGACAAGACTTTTCTATTCTTCCCAATCAACGACCCTTCCTTCTAGATGAACCTGAACTACTGCCACATCTTCTGTTAACTCATTGGCCCGGATAATTGGAGTAGAGAATCCACGCGACAGTCCCATTCCTCTCCCTGGTTCCTTATTTCATCTTTCTTTTCCGATGGCATGATTTCCCAATTCTAATTTTTCATTTCCACAAGCGTACCGACTGAAAGTAATATTAATGCTTCGTCGCAGGTCCCGTTCCTCACCTTGGTTCATCCTTCCCTTTACTGACACCTACACAGGTCTTATACTACGATTTTACAGATACGACCTTTCGACATGACTTTTCTAATTCTAATTTTGCATTTCTATGCGCATGAGTCCTCTTCCACATGATTCCGAATCAACGACCGTTCCTTCATTGGTCCAGATAATGGGAACAGAGAATCCATGGAAGCGCGGTCTTTTCCGATTGATATTTTGAATCGTGATCGCGAGGAGATATGAGTTATGATTCCAATTTAAGGTCCTTTCTTCTAGGATAATTGGAACAGAGAATCCATGCGAGCGCGAGTCAACGTCGTCATCTCAAGGTAATCCGGCGAAATTACGCTAATATATGCCTCGCCTGAATCGTGATCATGAGATATGAGAGATGGCAATTCTCACAAAACATCGTCCATATCACAAAGGCCGCAATAATCGATAGGCCCTGGAAGCGGTGTTTGCTTAATCAAAGCCTCATGTAGATTATTGTCGTCTGTGGATTTTTCAGCCCTGTTTCTACGGGTGGAGAGGTACTGCAGAGAAAACTGATAGAAATGCACGCCATGGCAAACCTTATCAAGATCGCCGCTCACTAAATAATAGTTAATCGTCGATTGAGATTTCAATTGAGTCATTCCGCCGAGATGTAACATTACTGTATATGGCAATTATGTATGTACACCCTCGTGACCTCCTAACTTTCGAAGTGAGGGAAATGAGATTCAACTCGGCGTATGAAATTTAGAACATCGTGGTAGTCGTAATGGTTGAGGTTGTAATGGCGGTTTTGGTGGTAGTCGTCGTAGTCGTAGTTGTCGCGGACCTGGTTTGAGGGGACGGACTAGCCCGAATCTCATCTATGAGCGATTGAATGAGCTGGGGGGACCTGGCTATTGGCTTCGCCAAAATCTTCGATCATAAGTTTAAGCTTCTGCAAGGAAGTAGACAATGAGCGGAACTCGAGTATGTCCTGCATTGAACGGATCTATAAGTTGCATCCGGAGAGGAATTCCAACGACGTACATCATATGCTCCCGGACCACTAGTCTTGGCGCGCTTTGGAAGGGGGTTGATGGGCCGGGAGTCCTATAATTCTGGTAAACACAAATGCACCATTTCTCTCCAGAAAATCGCATATACCGGGTCCAGTTGCCTTGGGTGCTGTGCATCGACCTCTGTTTTCCGCACCGAGATCAGGCTTTGGGAATGGGTTGATCGGTCGAGGACCCTAGAATTCAGGTAAGCACAACTGGACCATTTTTCTCCAGAGAGTCGTATATACCGAATCCGTTGCCTTGGGGGTGATTTGGGTGGTTTCTGCATTGATATCAAGCCCATCAGTGTCAGCGCGACTGCGGACAGAAAAAAGATTATCTTTATTTGAAATAGTTGTGAACAAATTGCTGCACGAATACATGCGAGGAGGGCTCACCTTCAGACATAGTGGTGGTCTTTGTTCAAGAAATGTTTTGACCTCGTGTATTATATCAAAGTCCTGAGCACCCGTTGCGGCATTCAATTCCGTCCGGCTCACAGACTGCCCCGTCTTAATCCGAATAGGAAATGTTGTTTTGAGAAAAAAAAATCCGAGTTAATATATTCACCACATTCAGAAATATGTGACAACTGATACATAATTGCTCCTTTTCAATCAGTTCCCTCTGCTTGTAGAATGTTCTTCAGTGTTTTGAACTAGTGAATATAAGCAATAGATACTGTACCTGCCAACCAGTTGCCACTGAAAGTGCGAGACGGGAAAATAAGATTGGTGACAATCCAGATTCTCCGTATCACCATCAGCGTCGCTGTCCGAGCCTGTTTGCACACCATTGTTAGGTTTGCTGTTGCTGTTAAACTCCTTGGAAGGCAGTTTACCAGACAGCGCTAATGGAGCTGAGGCGAACTCTGTGGAAATTGGAGTAGAAGCTAGGAAAGTGTGCACAAGCAATGGTGACAGGAGACCATGTAAGCCCATTACAATGACCACCGTATTTTACGGTTGTCTCCCGTTACAGAATTTCCTGTAGCTCGTACCTTTCTAATGGGCTCACTGTTTCCTTCTAATAGATATCCTGTCCCATTCTAATGATTACTGATGTCTAGGCACGTACAAAGTGTGCATACCTAATTCCAGCCAGTTTTCGGTTCATTCCATCAGGGGCAGTACAACTGCTCACTGCCCGCCCGCCACATCTTTAGTAGTAAAACATATGATTTTCCATAAACCAAAATTGTGACAGTGTAATATATTGAATACATAGTACTCGCAGCAAAAATGCATACTCGTTACTTCCATAATGTGGTTGGAGATCAAAAAATCAGAAAAAACGGAAAACACAGAAAATATCATTGCAGGGTCGCTCCTGGAATCCCACCACTCAGCACCAATGCTCAATTACTATATCTGTACTGAATACATCGAAAAGGCATCCGGCTTCCCGGTACTAGAACCTTTTGTGCATCAAGTGCCTACCCAACGCTGCATTTTTATTCTGTGTGCGGAACACATTTTATTCAGCCCGAACCTTTGCAAGCCTGGACCCAGTGTATTGCAGCCATACAGCCCTTTTCTGTCTACTCAGATTGCTGTCTTTATCCTTCGCTACATTTTAATACTAGTCTGATCATTGATGATTTTGGTTCTTAAGCGCCCAGCTGTAGAACATATTTAATTGGCTTGCGGAACTCGATAGGCACAAAATAAAGTCCTAAAGATTGAGGAGTTTCTTATTTTGGTCATAAATACTTGTTGTAAATACTCTTCATGATTGATTCAAGTCAGGAACCATTTAAATGATACGATCTGACGATTTTGGTTCTTAAGCGCCCAACCGTAGAACATATTTACAGTAATCGACTTGGGGAACCCAATAGTCACAGAGTTAAGTCCTAGAAACTGAGGAGTTTCCTACTACAGTCATAAATACTTGCCATAAATGCTCTTTACGATTGATTCAAGTTGGGAACCACTTAAACAATACAATCTGACAATTTGGAAAGTCCGCAATCGTAGGTATTGACTAATGCAAGTTAGGTACTTTTCCGAACGACTCAATTCATCAGACCCAACCCATTTCTCAATGGACACGTCTCAAAATCTGGATAATTCATTTCCATAAAATCTGGAATTGTTTCGAAAAATCTAGGACTGTTGGGATTTGCAGGTCTGCGAGATTGTAAGTATCAGACTGTACATGTGGGTCAATGAGCTACACACCTTGTGTGTTCATCAAACTAATTCATTCAAGTCTATGAAGCTATTGTTTAAAATACTCAGCCTAACTGATTCAAATTGGGAACCACTTAAACCATATGGTCCGACGATTTGGAAAGTCCGAAATCGGTGATCGCAGGTTTAATCAACTAATGCAAGTTTGGTACTTTTCCAAAAAACTTAATTCATCAGGACTCAGACCCAAATCATCTCTCAACAGATGCATCTTAAAATCTGGATTTCTCATTTCCTGTCAAGAACCATGAATTGTGATCAAGTTCTTGTTTTCTGAGCAATATTGATTTCGGAAATCAGATGGGAAATCTGAGGACTTTTCAAAATAAAATAGAATGGCGTGAAACAGGATATAGATAGTTGTATTTAGTACAACTACAATGGTATCGGTCGGGTATTTAGAGGCTCAAAAGTGCCAAAGCGTAAATTGTGATGGTCAAAGCGTAACTTTGTAAGAGGGTGATTCAGTTGGGAAAACATTGGTGAATTGGGTATTCGGTCTCCGGGAGAGCTTCAGAGGTGCCCTTCAGTACTTAGACTGAAATAAAGTGAGTCACTTGTATTCACAAATATGGATTTAGTTACAAGATATATGACTAAAGTCCGGTTTGGAATTATGGCTACTTATATACTACTTATTATGACTATATATGAATCAACTGACATAATATCAAGTCGGATGGAGTCAAGGATAGGGTCCTCTAGTGTTTTGGTACCATATTCTCTAGGTTCGGGACCGTACTGTCCTAATGCAGGTAAATTGGCGCTGGCTCGCAACTGGCTCGCATGATAGACAATTGATATGGATTAGAGCATTATCACAACCTCCAGGATGATATTGACCGTTCATTGAGCCTCGAGTGCATTTTTATGAACGACAAGCATGAGTGGACGCTTACAAGAAGCGCCAACGGACCGTGTTTCCAAGTTAGTCTCACGGATGCTTTTTGTTTTTCTCATTGTCAAAGGGACATGTGGCTTCAATTGCGACAGGAAGGGTGCCAGTGAAATAAGACCATTAATGGAACATATGGCTTAATTGGGACAGGAGGTGTAATGGGACATGAGGCTTAGAATGGACAGGAGGGCATAACGGGACCTCCCAATGGAATGGGGACATATTACGACAGGAGATATAATAGGACTCCCGTAGTTTACGAGGAAAGATGTAACGGGACACGACCGTAAAATACGGGGCCCATTGTAATGGTCTTGCAAGGTCTATTGGAATCGCAGCTTTAGAACTAATATTGTTACATACCATCAGGTTGGACTTGGGTGCATAGATCGCACCTGCAATCGAAGCGATGATTAGACAAAGGCATGGTATATTTTGATAGAGGTGTCATATTGAATAGAAAGCGTATCATGAAGTTGATTAGGCGCTCATGACGCCTTCCTTTTCCGTCTTCGAAACGCGATTTTAAAGTGCACCATCTTTTAGCTCATTACCTATGACTCTCGTTGCAATTATACCTAATACTTACTGTAATAACCTGTTCTTGCTGGGTTCTGGACTCATTGCGGTATTGGAAATCCTACCATGCAAAAATGGTCTGGGAAACGACAGCGTGCCAAATCCCGAATACACTTCCGGGCTGGTATCGTCGAATATTTTCACGTCATTCACTCACTCCAGCTTGAAATCAGACATCCCAAACCATATCAAGTCGTGTTCAACTGCAGATCGACGGAGCTTGCGAAAATAATTCAAGAGGTGTAGAAACATAGGTTGACCTTTATTATAATTTTAAACTTTATTTGTCGTCCTGGATTTTTTGAAAGCATTATTCGCGCGATAATCTACATGCATAGACACAATAATTTTCGCCACAAAGAAGGCAGTGCCAAAGCACTACCGTACTGTAAACGAAATCGCCCCTCGAGTGCATCGGCGAATGACGCAAGGCGGAACCCATCCTAGTCGGCCCCAGACTGATGTTGAGACGCAGATAGCTGGGTGAAATGGTCCAGTGCTTTAGGGGGCTTCCAGCCTGAAAAAAATGCAGTAAGAAGAATATTCCTTGGAAAAGGCAGATAGGGCGTACATATGCAGTAAATATATAGGGTGAAAAAGCCACGACTTGAATACTAACATTGGCAATGAAAAACCATTTGGTGGATTTTAGAGGCGATCGAAAGAGAGCGCTTTTCGACCGAACAGATTTCGGAATGACGAGCGGTTGGAAGAGCTCAATGAGGGTTCCAGCGAAGTCCAAGGGAAATCAAGTCCACAATCGGAGAAAGCGGCGTTGAAGGGAGTACTACTGGCTA